>WAAG01027462.1:6563-29596 GCA_013390105.1 Tichodroma muraria | reverse complement strand
GCCTCCAACCACCACATCTCCCAGCGATCTCTATTAGCGAACCAGCCCATCTCTATTAGCGAACAACAGATCTAACATAGTCCCTCCCCTGGTGGGCTCACTCACCAGCTGTGACAAATATTGTCCTCCACACACTCTAAGAACTTCCTGGACTGCCTCTTTTCTGCTGTATTAAGTTCCTAGCAGANGGACTGCCTCTTTTCTGCTGTATTAAGTTCCTAGCAGATGTCTGGTAGGTTAAAGTCACCTACAAGATCAAGGGTTGGTGATCCTGAAACGTTCTTCAGCTGCTTATAGCATAAGTTGTCCACCTTTTCTTCCTGGTTGAGTGGACAATAACAGACTCCCAGTAGGATGTCAGCCTTGTTGGCTTTCCCCTTAATTTTACCCACAAGCATTCAACTTCATGGCCATTAGTTTCAATACCCATGGAATCAAAAACCTTCCTAACGTAAAAGGCCACTCCTCCACCTCTTCTCCCTTTCCTGTCTCTTTTGAAGAGCTTGTAGCCATCCAGTGCAGTGCTCCAGCTCCACCACGTTTCCGTGATGGTGACTACATCACAGCTCTGCTGTTGCACCGTGGCCTCCAGCTCTTCTTGCTTGTTACCCATGCTGCGTGCACTGGTATACATGCACCTCAGCTGGGCTACTGATTTCACCCGTAACTCAGGCTTACCAGCCTTGGGCCTGCTTCCAGACAGCCCAACTGCATCCACTTCTCCCTTCAAACCTAGTTTAAAGCCCTTTCAATGAGTTCTGCCAGTTCATGAGCTAAAATCCTTCTGCCCTTAACAGAGAGATGCAGCCCATCCAGTTCCAACGGGCCAAGTGCCGAAAATGTTATCCCATGATTAAAGAACCCAAAATTCTGCTGATGACACCAGCCCTTGAGCTACTTGTTAACAATGTGGTCTCTCCTATTCTTTTCATCATCTTTCCCTGCCACCAAAGGGACTGAGCAGAACACTACCTGTGCTCCTGCCCTATCAATCACTTTACCCAGTGCCCTAAAGTCCCTGTTAATTCCCTTACACTCCTCTTTCCAATCTCATCACCGCCAGCCTGGAGTATCAGCAGTGAGTAATATTCAGAGGGCTGAATCACCCCAGGAAGTCTCTCAGTGATATCACATACCCGGGCCCCAGGGAGGCAGCACACCTCCCTGTGGGATGGGTTTGGTTGACATCCAGTGCCCTCTGTTCCCCCCAGAAGGGAGTCAGTACTTATCTCAAGCTGAAACCTGTTTGACATTCATGGACTAGTCACCCCTACTGATGAAAGCCCAGAGCATGGCAGTTTCATTCCAAAATCTGGCCCACAAGAGAAGGAAGTGGCATTCTGACCTTATTACAGATAATAGCCTCATGGTTAGTGCACTTGTTGAAGAAGATGGGCACCTGGAGTCGAGCACTGTCCAGAGCCTGGGAGAGGAGTAAAATGTGTGCCTCAGGTCTCCTCTCTCACCACTCCTGCTCTGCAGGGCAAGTGCAGGACAATCCCACACAGCTGAAGGAAAGATTTAGCTGTGCATGTGAGGACAGAGGTTGCAATGGTGAAACTCAGCCTTGCTTGAATTCCAAAAACAATGATACAAATAAGTGTCAAAATCCTGTTTGATAGTTCCCAAATTAATTGCAATGGTGATGAGAAAGCTTAATGCTTACTGCTAACTGCTGTGAACCTCACTCTGCTGCACCTACCTCTGTCTGTCCTAGCATTTTACTGTGGTGATTCTGAACCTCTCTCATCAGTTCAGTTGCAGACGGTGAGGGGTTAGGATACTTTTGGTATGAGTTGCTTTATCTTTCAACATTATAATAAAAACCTTTCCTACAGTTTATTCATTCAACCAAAGCAAAATTCTGAAAAATTTTTATTTCAAGGAAATTGACAGATCTCTCAATCTCTAAATGCTTGTACTGGTACACCTACCAGTGGCTAACAGAAGAAATTAAGAGAGAATGTTTACACTATGTAGATGAGAAACAACACATCTGGTAGTAGACACACTTTTTTATCCTTAGGAATCATAATTTCTTAAGCGGGCTGCACTTATGATGGGCTTTGTTTCTCCCAAAACTGATCTCCTTGTCTTTGGAATAGTAAAACATCAGGGGAAGAGTATTTCCCAGCAAAATCTGTTTCATGTAAATTCTAGAAACCCTTTTCACTGTAACTATTTTCATTTTTTTGTTTATATTGGAACCCACACATTCTCACTCAGCTTTAGAATCACATGATTGTTTAGGCTGTAAAAGACCTCTAAGATCATCTGGGTCTAACCATTAACCCATCCTGCCAAGTCCACCACTAAACCATGTCCCCAAATGTCACATCTACATGTCTTTTAAATACCTCCAGGGATGGTGACCCAACCATTCCCCTGGGCAGCCTGTTCCAATGTTTGACAACTCTTGCAAAGAAGACGTTTTTCCTAATATTTAATTTAAACCTTGCCTGGCACAACTTGAAGTATTTTCAATATTTCAGGAGAAGACCAAACACTTTTACCTTGCTAAAGCCTCTTGTCAGGTAGTTGTAAAGAGCAACAAGGTCTTCCCTCAGCCTCCTTTTCTTCAGATTAAACACCCCAAGCTCCTCAGCTGCTCCTCATCAGACTTTGCTCCAGATTCATCAGTGCTATTGCTGCCCTCCTCTGGCCATGGTCCAACTCCTCAATGTCTTTCTTGTCATGAGGGGCCCAAAGCTGAACACAGGACTTGAGGTGAGGCCTCATGAGTGCCGCAGAAAAAAACAGTGAGGTTTCTCAAAGTACTCACAAGGGGCTTTCTGGGAGCCCTTTGATCTCATGTATGATAATATGTATATGTCACTGCCTTTTTATGCCTTGAAGTTGGATATCTTGAGAAATACACATCAAGAATGCAACACAGAGTATATCTTCCTCCAAATATTAACTTTCTACTCTTCTGACATTTTAGGTCAGGCTTTTTTCCATTACAGTTGAAAATATAGCTAAATGCTTCACTTTTAACAGCTTCAATCCCAAGAGAATAAGAAGTACACAGGTTTTAGAAATTAAATCAAAGACATTGTTCAAATAGTAGGATTGTTTAATTCATATCAGATCGTTTTCCTTCAACTTAAAAAATAAAAACTCACCTTTCAGAATATTATTGGAAATGTTGTAATAAAAATAGCTTTCATAATTGTTTTATTCATTTGTTTGATCTCTTACTAGAATGACTAACAGTATGGTTTGGTATCACTTTAACCAATTCCAATCCAGCTTGAATATAGGGCCATACAAATTCTCTCTGTACAGGCATTAAAGATAGACTGGAACCTTCAAATGATGTTTCATCTCATCCTAGAATAGCAATATAGGACAGCTGGACTGCCCTCAATGTTACTCTTTCACCATTGATCATAGAGTTTGGAGGGCAGGCTTAGATGTGAACAGTTAATTTTTTGTAGTGAAACCCAGGTCATATGAACCCATTCTGGCAGTGCAGGAGGAGACAGCACTGGATTATGTCTCCTACTGGAAAGCATGTGGACAATTAATTGCATTACAGCCTTCTAAGTATATTAGTTGCATTACTTACCAGCCACGAGATAAGTCAAGCCTTAGACAGGAATTGGGGCACCTGAATTACTGCTTTACCCCAGATCAGGAGAGCACTTTTGAAGCACCTCTCCCACTCACCCCCACCTCCTGCAGTTTGGCTCACATTGCAGAGCAGTCCTGGAATACATGAACCCAGCTTCTTCCCACTGTTGCAAACTTGTATTGCATGCTCCGGGATGACAGATAAGGCTCTGCAATTGCTTCGGAGCATCCAGGCCTTGAAGACCTAGTGCAAATCAGAGTCCCAAGAAATAACATCACAATATCATTATGCAATGACTTTTAGAAAGGTGAGTATGGATCCACTGCGCTCTGAAACAAATAGAAGGTAGAAGTCGCTAGAGGGAGCCCCTTAATCATCATATCCTACATCAAACCCCACTACCTTGGGCCTCCAGCTCTTAGATGTTGAAGCACTTTAATAGCATCAAGGAGTGTTACTGCCTCCAGTACTCAGTAAAGAAAACGAGGAAAAAACACAGGAGCATGCAGAGCTTCTGCAAAATTCGACATTAATTCCACATTCTGAAAAAATACAGACTTTTTAAAGAAAACCAGCTAGTGCAAATTCAGTATGTTGGTTGGGAACAGAATTAGCTTTGCCTAGACCTTTTAAAAATGTCATCTTTAAGCAGCACCAGTGAGACGGCATTCACCTTTCCCTCCTTCAAAGATCAAACACCAAAGATCAAAATAGGCACAAGTTGTCACTCTGAAAATCTTTAGAACACAAGCACAACCCTCCTTCCTTTAACTTCATAACACCATAGGTGTGCCCAGTGGCAATTCCCAGCAGCCAGACTTCAACAAGTGCTACTTAGAGCAGCAAACTGGTCTGTCTCTCTCTGTGTTTAAAAGAGGGCTGTGTAAAATACAGCAAAGGCACATTCCTGTAGTGTAACTGCAGACATGCATTCAATTTTCTACTGTATTCTAAATTTAGTAAATAACATAGCTGTTACAGTTTGTTGTTCTCTGTTACAGACTCTATAGAAATTACAAGAAGTCCTGAAAAAAACACAAGGATATGAGAGTCATGGAGATGGCCCCAGCTGCAAAAGAGGCTCTTTCAGTCAGCAGGGCCATGGAGGGATTGATTGCACCCTGGACAGCGAAACCCAGAAGCAGCTCAGAAGGTCTTTCTTTCTAGAAAACATGAAGCAGTAGAGGGCATCAGACAACAAGAAATCCTGTAGACCTTAATGAATCCTTGAAGTGCTAAAGGCCCAATGAGGGGAATGGGAACTAGAGAGGTACAGATTGGGATTCTGTAATGCAGGCTGGAATCAGAAAGCGGACACTGAGAGAAGTAAAACCAGACACATCACTTCTTTTGTGCATGTTGGCTGTAACCACTCCAGCATGCTAATACTGTGGTGGGAGGGAGCAGGGAAGGGATCGATCACCTGTGGTGCTGTAACTTGCCTCAGAGTTACTCCACTAGCCTGAGTAATCCAACCTGAACACTGAAATTGACACCACCAACTCACCATAACACCTCCCTTCTCTCATGAGGTACGAAAATGCAGAAAACTCTCTGTTAGTAAAGCAAGATTGCTGATGGGTAATGCCTCATGCTGTCCCAGAACACTCAATACAAGAGGACTCACATAAGAAAAAACCAAGAAAGTAAGCATTAGCCATCATGTAACCTTAATTTGTCTCTTTGAGTGATGGCTAGGAAACAGGCAGCACTCAGAAGTGAAGCTGAATGACTCATTTTCTGAAAAAGAAAATTCAAGCCTCTTACCGGCATTTCTTCCCCACCCTAGATCTATTTCTCCCAGCGTGTGCAGAGACAACCACCTCACTGCAGCATGCACTCAGGGTTGCCATAAAGTGAAGAAATTGGCTCAATTTCTATTTCTACAACAAAGATCTATTGCTCTGTAAGTACAGCGATTTTCTCTTTTCCTTGGTGGAAGTGAGGAGAGGTTCATTGGGAACTGTTATTTACAGTGCCTTTCATGGGAGTGTCTCAGACTTCAACGAGATCATTCCCGTCCCTTGAGAGACTGGTGGTTAGGCAGAAAGCATTTTAGCTGCATCTGTGGCATTCGCCAGCCTGACCCTCACGCCCTGCATGAATATCTGTGGAGTTTTGCAAACGGCAGGGGGAAGTGCAGCTTGAGACTCCATGACAAGCCAGAACATCCAGCTGCTTGGAAGCTCTGGCATAACACGCTTTTCCTGTGGTGAGCTGTGGGACGTGCAGCTAGGGCTCGTTTCAGGACAGCCTTCAGAAACGCTGTGCAGTAGCAGCAGTCCTCTTGCTGAAAAAATTTGGAATCGTTTTAAGTCACCAGTCTATCAGCTGCCTGCTTTGAACATAACCTGACCAGGTACTGTATTCCTCCCTTACTATGTTGGGAAATACACAGGAAAATGTTAAAGGGTATTTGGAATTTATTTTCTTTTTTGTTTTTCTTCAGTGGATAAAAATATCTCAAGGAAGTTTTTAAAATACTTTTCCCTTTACAACAACATTATTCTTGTAAACACATAGCCTGCAGCTCTCACTTTGTACATAGTCTTGTATAAGTCTGTGTTTTCCTTTATCTGTATCAAGTTTACAAAACAGGAATTTTTAAAAGAGATTTTCACAGAATTAACAGTGCTGAATTGAGTGTTATTAACTGTGTGACTTTTCACTGAGTATTGCTAAAGTGATGCCACAAATGCATACTGTTTTCAAGAAGAGTGTATATGAGTATGTCTAAAAACATGAATATTTTCTCTTACTGAAGAAGTAGCTTGTAAATATTTTGTTAGAAAGATAAACACTGATTATAAACTTTGAATCAATACAGGAAAGCAATTGATAAAATACGAAAGATATGCAAGTTATACTCCCCAGGTTTATTAAAATAGGCGAAGACAGGGATAAAAACTAAATTACTTTGGGGGAGGAATAACAATGGGAGAGGGAGGAGAGAGTTTTGCTTTAAGCTGAATTCAGTTTGCATAGCAGAGAGGACTGTTTGCTTGCAATTTCTCTGCCTGGACTCCCATCACCTTTCACTGAGGAAATGGTTTGACAGGGATAATACCAGTCAGCATAATAAACCAATAGCTGTTTTCTGTATATTGCTTGTTATTTTACAGGCAGCTTCTGGGGGAGCTCAGCCTTGAGCTCCGGTCTGTGCTTTAAATCAGTGTCTCTCTACTGTGAAACACAGGCAGTTAGTGACAACCAACTGCACAATTAAATCTCATTATTTTCAACTCCCTTTTAACCAACTGTTTTGGAGGCTCATAGGATGGAAATGTTAGAGATGGCTGAGGTGTTCTCTTGTACTTTTTCTATAACTACTTAGAATGCAGCAAAAGCACAAACTCAAATGCAGGAAACTGAGTATCTCTAGATAGCAGTGCTTCATCAGCTCTAGTGCTTGTATGCAAGTGTTTGGATGCCAGTTCTCTAAGCACAGAAATTTAATTTTTCCCATCGAAGCTTGTGGTGTTGATGAATAAAATGGAATAACTATGAATATTAACTAAACTGCTTAATACAACATTTCTGGAAAACAAAAATAAATATGAAACAAACATAATTCATAAAATTGAGATGCTTGTGACAGTTCAGCCAGACCTCAGATAAATTTCAAATAAATCTATTTTAAAGCTTTAGAATAAAGCTCACTCAGCTCCTACTTCAAAGTCTTCAAATAGTTTATCGCACTGTCCTGACAGTGAAAGGAAAAGCCCCAGAGAGACCTCTTCATTCTCAGAGCTAAATAACAAGAGGTCAAGAATTCTTCCAAGAAATCATAATTGTTGGAAAAAGATGACTAGAACTTCTACAACTAAAAATACCTCTTATAAGCCTGAAAGGAAATTGAGTACATTATGTGAAAAAGCACAATGCTGTTACTGACTATGATTATAGAAAAATAAATTATATTGAGAATTGGATTTTAAAACACATTTTTTTCCTTTCTGAACAGTAATTAATTTTTATATGATTCACGTAAGAAAATAGAATTATTTCACTATTATGAAATAAACTTTACACAAAAAGGAAAATCCCTCTAATAAGTGAAAGGCTAGCAATAAAAATAACATTAATGCCTTTACTCTTCTTCATTTAGGGTCTGATCTGAGGTGCATTGGAGTAAATAAAAACAGAATGTTAACAGGATTTGAGTAAGTTTTCAATCTATTTTTATTGCAGTTCCTACTAGGAAGATATGTAACTATGACTAAGTACTCTCGGTTTTGCAGGATTTGAACACTCCAAATGCAGAAATGATTTGGAAACTAACATCACATTGATAAGAAAAAAATCATGAGTTATTCTTGTATTGTACTTAGATCTAAAGTGAGTGAAGCTTAAAAATGACATAATACTGTGTTATAAAAGAGTAACATTGTTTATCTCACAATGTGATTTTTGTTGTTTTTTCTTGTTATTAACTTTTTCACAAACAAAGATCCCAGTCCAATGATGTCAGAGGAAGTTGATCCCATTCTCAGCTTCCCAGAACAACTCTTTATAAACATCCAAAGCCATGAAGCAAAATCACTTGTATGCCATCTGTTACATGTAAATTCCCGTGTGAGACTGCTCACAGGAAACTTGGAAACAATCGGGAAAGGACGTTTTAAAGTAATGACATTTTCCTCTTCATTACATCAGTTTGGGTAAATTATAAATGCTTGGCACACCCTCTGTGTCGGACAGAGTGGTCTGGTCTGCAGCCAAGCTCATGTTGGAGGGTCTCTGGCCACGTGCAGGGGGAGGGATGAATGCCCAGGTCACTGGCTTCTTTCCCTCTTCTGTGTTACAGGTCATCCCTGATTTTTGGTCTACTTCTCCTAGCGTCATTCACACAGCCTTCCACAATCACACAGCCAAACTTTGTCCTGTTGCTGGCTGATGACCTCGGCATAGGGGATGTAGGTTGCTATGGGAATGATACTATCAGGTAAGGAAAGTGACCTTAAGGGTGAACAGAGCTGGTATGATATTTAATGTAAACCTGAAATCCTCTGCCCAGGATTATCTCATAGCCTGGAGGGCATTCCCAGGGCCAGCTCTGCTGTGTGGTGCTGCTTTACTATGGGAATATGACAATCATTCTTGTGTATTTTTAATTGCCTAATGCTTAAAAACCAGCTATACCCAAAGATAGAAATATTTTCCCCTCTTTCAACACACAGCCCTCATTACTTCATTTTAATTCTATGTTTAATTCTATGTTATGTTCTTTCCCAGTCTCACATCAAAATACAGTTTAATGACTGCAATGAGCAATGTTACCAGGAAATATTTCTCTTTTCAGCCTCAAGGACAGAGAATTTGCCTTCTCTTTGAAAATTGTGCCTGTTGGCTTGTAATGTGTTTGAATAAAACTAAATTTGCTATGATCCCTCCCCTCATCCAGCAAAGTTCTTGGAATCTTACCCTGAAAGGCTTCAGTCAGCAAGTTCCTGACAGGCAGCTGGTGATTGATTATAGGTAGCTAATAGAGTTCTGCAAAGCCAGGCCTCCACAGCATCATCCCCAAGGCATGGATTTTCTTTTTACACATTCGGGCTGTACTAGCAGGGTGACCAAGTATCTGGGCTCTCTTAGCAACTGGTTCTCTGCAGTGCAAAGAATGACAGGATCTCGAAATAACAGTTTGGGAAGAAGACCTAGTGCTCCTTTGAGTAGGAATGTTTATCAGCTATCTGAGATGGCAACTGTGCTGAAGGGTGGAACTACACCAACTGCTTTGCCAAGTTACCCCGGACTGCACCTCTGGCAAAAGGCTATAGAGAATAAGAAACCTCATTTGCAGATGTCGTTTCTGGCAGCGTGTCTTTGAGGGAGGAATCCATAACCATACGACTACAAAGCAGCAAAACATCCCGGATTTTTTCAAAGTCCTACTGAAAGTTTTGCCTACTTGTGAACGGCATTGAACTGATAATTGCAAAAACAAAATTGTTAAACTGAAGCTCAATCTAATTTAAAATAGAAGTAGGCACACCTTGAATTGGAAGAAGGGGATATTACGTTCTTATATTCTGAAATGTAAGATATCTTGTCTGTAACTAGTGTACTAGGTAAGTTTGTTCTTGTTGGTTGCCAGTTGCTTGCAAAATGCCCTCTTCTCATCTACTTACCCTGTGGCTTAATTCATGTGGCCATAAGAGATTGCCACTACAGTGTGAAAATATGCAGGATTTCTTTCCGTTTTTCTCCTTTTCCCTTCATTACAAATGTCATGAGAAGTACCTTGTTAGCTTCCTTATCTGTACTGTAAGTCATGTAGCATCTTGTCTAGTCAAGCACTGTCACCCTGTGGCAACTAAATTACCACTACACTGATATACTGAGGCTGATACGCGGCTCTTTAAGGAGCTAGTGTAGGAAAGGCAGCTCTGGAGGAATGAAAGGTCTTTGCTGTGAGGGTGGTGAGGCACTGGAAGATGTTGTCCGGACAAGCTGTGGATGCCCCGTCCTTGGAAGTGTTCAAAGCCAAGTTGGATGGGGCTCTGAGCAACTTCATCCAGTGGAAAGTGTTCCTGCCCATGGCAGGGAGGTTGGAACTTTGTGATCTTTAAGGCCCAAACCATTTGGCAATTCTATGATTTCTTCAGGACTCTTCATAGGACATGGGGAAAAAAACAACAACAACAAAAAAGAATGGTTGTCTTGAAATTAATCCAGATACAGATTTTTATTGAAGAAAGTAAAAGAGAAATATTTCCCCATCACTTGAGAAAATTAAAATAAATTACAAAAATATTTCCTGGCTATATTCAAAAAGAAATTTCAAAAAATAAAGATGAGTATATAATTTCTTATTTCCTTGAAAGGATCTCTGAATGATATCTGGTGGCACTGGTTGCATTTTTAGGACCCCGAACATTGATCGCCTGGCAAAGGAGGGAGTGAAGCTGACCCAGCACATCGCTGCAGCTCCGCTTTGCACCCCCAGCAGAGCAGCTTTCCTCACCGGCAGATATCCCCTCCGATCAGGTTTGCCTTGCAAAGCCACACAGCCTGTAAACATTGCTTCGCTGCTGGAGAGAACAATGTCGTACACTGGGCACAGAAGAAATGAGGGTGTGCAAATAGAGGTGTCACTCTGGGTGAGTGACAAATAGGAGTGTGCAGAACAGAGAAGAACCAGCCCTGCAGGGCATCTTGGTCTCCCCAACGCACAGTTTTGGTTACGTTCTGATGCTCTGTTGTACAGATTGCAGCCAGAATGGAGCTGGAGCAAATGGTTACATTCAAAAAAGTCATTACACAAAGCATGAAGAATAGTAACACACTTACAAAGCACTAGTTAAATTAATTCCTGTCATAGGTGACTCCTCATCAGACATCAGGAACAGCTCAGCCCTGCAGGGAGCGGAGTAGACCTGTGCAGGTGTCCGTTCCCTCCAGTCAAGGTGTAGAACGAGTCATTCAAGGGAAAGCTTCTTTATGTATCTGTCAAAATTAATCTGTCCTAGGAGATAACAGTTTGACAGCAATATTATTTTTCCCAGTTGTGTTTTTGAAGAAAAATCACTATCCTGTCAAACTGCACCCGTGAGATGAAGAGGTATGAAAAACAACTCTACATGCTTCTAACAGCAACCCTCAAATGTTTGTTCTATTGCAAATTATCTTCAGAGCGTTCATTCCTGAGGCATTTCGAAGCTGATATGTCACCCTACTTTTGTCATGACAGCTCCCACTGAGACTGGTAGCTTGAAAACACACATGGGCTTGTACAGGCTCTTTCCCACTGTAACAACATGGCCAGAGATGTTCAATGCTACAATGACAGATTGAACTTTGCATAGCATTGTATGATGGGGTTATGCCAGGATAAAATACTAAATGGTAGGGTGCAAACCTGCAGGTGAAGAGAAGATAGCTACTCCGTGAATCAGAGTTCAGATACCAGCCATGCCACTGTGTAAGGAAACCCTGAGTTCCCTGGCAGCCCTCAGTGAGCTGGAGTGAGACTGACAGGGGGCTGAAGTCTCCTTACGGTCCTCCCTGCCCTCACATTCACATAAAGCATTTCTTACAGCCTAGGTGCCACTGTGGCTTGTGAAATCTCCTATACAACCAAGTCGTTCCAAATGAAATGAAATTAAAGAAAAAAAAGGTCTCAATATAAGATACAAAGATGAAAGAATAGTGTTGACTCTTAACTCTTTCTTAATCTTGTCCAGGGTCTTAGATTCATTTTCACAAACAAACGGCATTAGGACAAATGTTTAACACTATCATTTCAATGAGATCAGGAAACAAAGAATATGTTGGATAAAAGTACTCAACCCCTTATACTTACTCAGATTGGTTTTTATTGCATTTTTAGGGATGGATGCTATAAACGATTACCGTGTTATTTTTTGGAATGCTGGCTCAGGAGGGCTTCCTCCAAATGAAACCACTTTTGCCAAAATACTGCAGCACAAAGGCTACAGCACAGGACTGATAGGTATGGGGGCACTCCTCTCCTAAATATGTTCTTGAATGTGTTTCAGCTGCACATCTCACTCAAACCATCTGTCTTAGTTAGTAGCTGCTCATACTTCAGTTGTAATATTTTTATTTCCTGATTAAGAATAATATGTAAAAAGAAACTCTGACCAAAACGTACCTCTCTTAAAAGAATAAGCAAATGATAAAGGGAGCAATTACCATTGACCCACTTTAAAGCACAGCTATGGTTGTTAAAATACATAACAGAAAATGTTATTAATTCCTGAATACTATTATACCAGGTATAAGACACTTATTCCAATACTACATTAAAAAAGTAAAAATATGGGTGCCATTTAAATATGCATGATGATGTTTTACACAGTTCAGAGCAGATTCACACAAAAGGGAACAGCTGCTACTTAAAACATCAGAGACAGTTAATAGTGTCACAAGATTGGGCCTTTCAGAAACAAAAACAAAGAAATTATTTTTTCCTTCAGTCACAGCATGCCACTGTAGTTCACCAAGATTTGAGAAAAGCCCAAAAACAATGCCTTCTTCAGCATCAATGTGAATTTAATTTTACTTTATATTTTATAGCGCTATTTTTTAGTGCAGTTTTGGTCATGATCTTGTTTCAAATAATTATTTATCTTAGATATGTCACATAGCTCCACAGGCTGATAAAGCACAAACATTCCTGGCTGATTTTTCAGCTAATTGCCCTACCTCATATGAGCATGTAAAATGTCAAAATCCAAAATCTGTATCTGGCACATAAAAATATTAGCTGCACAAACCAACTGAATTTATTAATAAAACTTCCTGCAGATATAGACATGTATTCATTCAACAGAACAAATCTAAACCACATGGGACAAAACTAAAAGCCTTACAAGCAATTTAAATTCCATATTACTGAAGCTCCATCTCCTGTTAGTTTCGTAGCAATACTATTTTAGTTGTTTTAATCAGCTCGTAAAACAGATTGTGCATGCTTCACCTTGGTTTCAGCATGTTATTACTAGCAAAACAATCAGATTTGTCTCCACTCTCCCCAGGGAATTGCCCTGCAGCAGAGTTGTGCTGCTTGCCTCCCAGAAGCAAAGTGGGGAGGTATTTTCCCTGTGGGCATCTCAGCTAAAATCACACTACAGATGCCAAAAGCATCACTTAAATTAACTGGATTGACAGATCCTGATTAATTGCACCATGGGCGATGATGGAAAGCACCAACAATAGGTGACACACAAAATACCACAGGGATTTTACATTCAAGTCATGAAGCAAAAAATCTTAACATGACATCTACCCTTGTCATCACAGCTGAATGAGCACTAAGTAGTCTCACCTGAATTGTTTGTGATTGTTTTGCCCTGAGCACAACCAGTTTAATTGCAAAGTTAAATCCTATTAATAACCAGCAGCTTGAGGTGATAATGAGATTTTTTTGTAAGGAAATGCATTGAAGGTTCTTTGTAGTCAGAAAACCAATGCTGTATAACTAATGCCCTCAGAGATTAATTTATCTTAATTATACACTTAGTTTAGCTTCTGGAGATTTGATTCTTTTCTAGCATGTCAGAAACCTTTATCGACCTTGGCTGGAGATTTAGGCACTGGAGTGCGTCTGCATTCCAAGAATACTTCAGCTGCACCTGTATTTATGACCAACACATCCATGTATTGATTACAAACCTGTTTCATTCTACAGCTGGTTCTAAATATGTCAGGAGGTAAACTGAGTAACTGAGATTTTAGCTGAAAGCGATTCATCCTCCTACACTAGAACTTCCATTCTTCCTTTATATTTATAGCTTAGAAGCAGCAATTTTTCTCCTCTGGGGCAGTTTTTCTGTTCCTCTTGCAATGCACTGCAATTCTATTGAAACCTACTCAGGGGTGGCTGCTATTATACGTACTGATAACATACAGTACCATTTCTTGAGGATAACATCATCCTGGAAGTGCACAGTTTCTCTATCTACAATAAGAATTAGTTTCAAATTAGTTTTTGAGTAAAATTCTAAATGTCCATTTTGATCTAATGTCCAAGATCTGCATAAAATGCAATTAAACCTCCGATGAGTGGTAGATTTTGTTCACTCAATTCAGACATTCTCAAACCTCAGTGTTTGAACCAAACAAGCCAACTTGCTATTTCACCAAGTGCCTAACCAGTCTGAATAGACTGGAGGGAAAGCAAAAGCACGGTTTTGATGTGCCAGTCATGATAATAGTTGGTATGTTCATAATGAAGAACAAATTGTGTTGCAAAAGGTCAAGAGAGATGTTCCTTCTGATATATGATGACTTCAGTATTTAAAAGAAGTAAGCTTTAACTTTTTAAAATTTGGTTAAATACAAATAAATGGCAAAAATATTTATAAAACAAAGTCTTTTATTCTCATTCAGTATACGGAGATATAATGATCATCAAAGTTACAAATGTGCATCTTAATGAGAAATCTTAATCTCCTGAGCTCAAGTTTTTCTGAATCCAGTGGTTTGTCTGGCATACAGTTACATGAACTGCAAGTTTGACTACACTATCCGGATCTCCCCTTATCAATCTGGCACTAGCACTGAGTGTTGCCATAGTCCTGACATCAAGCACTTCAAAACCTCCAAGGAACAAGTCTGAATAGCACCTTGAAGGTAAAGGGGCAAGAAAATAAGGTTATTTTTCCTTATGCTTACAAAAGGATAGTTTCCTCCTGTTTGATACTTGACAGGTCGACAGGAAGGCCATACATTTTTGCTCAGTTTGGAATTTTTCTCAGTTTATAGCTGCGTTTATATGCTTTTTTTTTAAAATATTTGATCAAAGCTACAGATCATGAATGTATATATACAGCGCACAAATAAATGTGTTGAAAATTTATAAATTATAAAGGTTTACTTTAGTCAATCCCATTATATAACTACGAACTTGGAATAATTCTGTGTAGGATGAAGAAGTTATTGCAAGCAGAAGACAACCAACCACTTTATGAGAAATGTTTTGTGTAAGGAAAAGTCCATTCTTTTAAAATACGATCTCTTTATATTTTAATAACTTCTGTTTTCAGGGAAGTGGCATCAAGGTGTTAACTGTGAATCCCGCAATGACCATTGCCATCACCCTTTAAAACATGGATTTGATTATTTCTATGGGATGCCTTTTACACTAATAAGTGACTGTCAGCCAACAGAAACACCAGAGATGGACAGAGGCTTTAGAAGGAAACTCTGTCTTTCCACTCAAATGATTGGCCTCATTACACTCACTGCTGTCCTTGGAAGACTGACTGGCTTGATTTCAGTCCACTGGAAAACACTGACCTGCCTTGCTGGGTTTAGTCTCCTATTCTTCATATCCTGGTTCTCAAGTTATGGATTTGTACGGTACTGGAACTGCATTATGATGAGAAATTATGAAATTACTGAGCAGCCAATGGTGACAGACAGAACTACATCCCTTATCTTGAGAGAGTCCATTTCATTTATTGAAAGGTAAAGTGGTCTTCCTTTGACCACAAATTTTCTGGTTCTTGCACATTTTGCAACTTGTAAACAGCACTTTGTTTTTTCATGTCTTCATAAGTTTTTATAATTTTTACAATATTATGTAGGATTATAAGTACTGGTTTTTTATTCATATTAAATAATATCAATAGTTACACCATGCAATTAAAAAGAAAAAAAAAAGTTGCTGCTTAAAGATGTCCCTTATTCTTAGCTTCACTAAAGCTGATAATACTTCCCAATTCCCATGGGTTGTATTGAATACTTCTAGGTTATATTTAAGAAATATGTATGCCTATCAATGAGACCAGCATTGCAGCTTTAAGGAATAGCAGGTGTTGTCAGAAATGTGTGTGTGGGCCAGGGAAGTAGAAGCAGAGCTGTGATGTAGCCTTATCATACGGACGGATAAGTGGGCAACAGCAGGCAGGAGATGAACCTGCTGCCTTCTCTTCAGCAGCACAGTGGTGCTTTGCAATAGCAGAAAGTGGATCTTCAAACTGGAAGTTCAAGGTAGAAAAAGGACAATTCTATATAGGCACAAAATTGTTCTATGAGATCCTAATCACTGGGTTATAATAACTCACAAAGTAAGGTTTTTATGAAGGGATTGTTGATATATCTATGCAAAAAAAAAATCATTTTTCATTACAACTTATCTGCATTGAGAACCTTCCTCCCTAATAACACAGTGTTGATTTATGTTTTGTAGAAATAAGCACAAGCCATTCCTCCTCTTTCTTTCCTTTTTGCATTCCCACACCCCTCTCCTCACCACAGAGAAGTTTCTTGGGAGGAGCAGGCATGGTTTATATGGAGACAATGTAGAGGAGATGGACTGGATGGTGAGTAAGTCAAAATAGCATATAACAATGTCTCAAACTATCTAAAACCTAGGTATAAATAAAAAAAAAAATAAAAGAAAAAGAAATATAATTAAAAGCATGTACAAAAAAAAAAAATCCCAAGCTTTTCAGGAGCATCTGTCAATCTTGTGTGAACACTGTCAATTTATAGTGTTGGCTTTTTACTCTCTCCAGTCTTGGGCCAAATGTTCACTTTTTTGTGTGTGTGATTTGTTTCCCAGTTTTAACCATGCCCCTTTAGCTCCTGTCAAGGAGCTCTCCTGTTCTTCTTAACAAATACGTGAGAATTATTTGGTTTTCTATGATTAGTAAAGACCAGGTCATTTGAGCCTCTTATGGTCATTTATAAGTAGGACATGTCAGAAGGTGATAAAACTGATAAGCAAATTAATTCCAGATGGAAAACAGCAGAGCAGGCTATTTATCTGTGGCTGCTGCATTAAGCAGAATACTGAATATTTTTCAGCCACAATCATAAATCCAGACGTTCATCAATGTTAACTGGTGTGTCCCCCACAACAAGATTCATGTTATTATTCAGCCTGTTTTTCTGGAGAGGAAGGAGAATTATTTATCATTAAGTCATGATGGAAAAAAGTACCCACATCTGCAAAAGACAGAAAAGTCAGGTACACATACAGGAAGAATTGGATTGTGAAACATTTGCACACAGCAAATATAATTAAGAATGTCAGAAACAGCTCAAGAATGACTTTTAAATTTAAAAGAATTTTGTTATTAATGTGTATTATATCCATGCGGTAATGTAATGCAAATCCTAACTGTGGTCTAGAAAATATAAGATGAGGGTAAACTTACGGTTTTTTCTGCATTTTTCATGATGGCCACCTTTGATGCAGGGTCTAACTTTTTGGGGCCTTAGGTCATAATTTCTTTCCATGTTTTTACAGTTCATGGCAGTTTTTGCCCTTGACAATACAGGCTTCTTGTCTGTGACTGTGGTTCTTGCACTCCCTGATAAAATACCAGTAATAAAGTGGTAACAACACATCACAAATTTTCTGTGCTTTTAGAGACAGTGAAATCATAACTACAAATATCAATCTGAAAAAATATTAAACAATGAGAAGCCCTTACGTAGATAAGAATTTACACTTGTAAACGTTTACAATTCAGAGGTTAAAATTTATGTAGTACGAGGGATATTTTTGCTTTTTAATATACACATTCTCACGTTTACAGGCCAGGTTCTAGATGCCATTGACAAGGAAGGCTTGAAAGATACTACACTAGTTTACTTTGCCTCTGATCATGGCGGATGGCTGGAAAGACGAGAAGGTGAAAGGCAGCTGGGTGGCTGGAATGGAATATACAAAGGTAAGAGCTGTCAGGGACAGTGACACCCCAGCAACAACTAGTAAAGAACCGAGGACACCCCTAAGGCTTAAGTAAGATTGTACACTCAAGGAGTAACTGGGTTACTACCAAGAAGAAAATATGTCTCGTTCTAATTAGGCATGTAACAATGTAGTGAATTCTAACCTGGGTAGGTGTCCTTTATAAGCATGAATTCTCGGATTGTTGGGATCTGGTCTACTGAACAGACTTTCCCTAATGCTCAGTAGGAGCTTAACAGCAAAAACAGAAGAGTAAAGAAGGGTCATCAAGGTAACATGATAATACAATAAAATTTGTGTAAAAATTCTCTTTATTTTAAATCAAACTAATTTTTTTTTAATTTTCTTTTTATTTAATGAAAGGTGGAAAAGCTATGGGAGGCTGGGAAGGAGGAATTCGTGTCCCAGGGATATTTAGATGGCCGGGAGTGTTACCTGCAGGCACAGTTATTGATGAACCTACGAGCCTTATGGATATTTATCCTACAGTAGTTCATTTGGCCGGAGGGGCAGTTCCTCAGGACAGGTACTAAAAAAAGCATCTTTATTCCCCCTTCTTTCCCAAAATAATGGAAAATCTAGCTTGTTTGATGTTTTCTTTCTCAGTCCTGCTGCCTTTCTAGGCACATCAATATCTATCAGCTCAGTCACCTCTTCTCTACCTTTGAGATTCAGCCCCTACCTGCCATCTTCTGAATCCTCTCTCTAGTCCATAGCTGCCAGACCCAGCGAGAGGTGTGCAGAGGAAGCACAGCCCAGCTCACCTCAGCCCTGTGCTCCGTTTCTCGTGCTAGGGTACTCGACGGCCGGGACCTGCTGCCCTTACTGCGAGGAGCGGCGGCGCACTCGGAGCATGAGTTCCTCTTTCATTACTGCGGCGTTCACTTGCACGCTGCGCGGTGGCACCAGAAGGACAGTGAGTACAGAGCTTCTTTCCCGAGAATTATATTCAGTCTACAGCAGAGCACGTGGTTCTAACATGGGGTTTTTTTTGGGATTCCTTCTTTCTAAGTTCAGGTTTAGAGACTTGAAACTTTTCAAGTTCTTGTTTCTTAGTTCAGAGGTAATGTGGTACAGAACTTACTAGCATTGCCTGTATTGTACAGCACCAGGAGAAATTACAATACTACATTAGCTAATAAATGTAGAGCTGAAGTGCATCCAGAAATGAACTCTAGAAAAACATTCACTCTTCCTTGTGATAACTGACATTGTTATAACCAGCCTTCTGTGATTCTTTCTTTCCTTCCAGCTGGAGCTGTTTGGAAGGCTCATTATGTGACTCCCATCTTCAGTCCTCCTGGAGCTGGGGCTTGTTATGACAGAGGATTTTGCCCATGCTTTGGGGAAGGCGTGATCCATCATGAGCCTCCATTGTTGTTTGAGCTCTTGCAAGACCCTTCTGAAGCCAAACCTCTCTCAGCTGACACAGAGCCCCTCTTTGACACTGTCATAAGGAAGATTGGCCAAGCCATAGAGGAGCATCGCAGGACGCTGACTCCGGTGCCAGAGCAGCTCTCTGTGTCCAATGCGGTGTGGAAGCCGTGGCTGCAGCCGTGCTGTGGGACGTTCCCGTTCTGTTGGTGTGATAAGGAAGGTGATAATAAACTTGAAGACCTATAAAGGATAGAACCTGATACTTTCTCAAAAATGTATTTAGATTAAGAGTGTTTCCTCTGGGGGTGTTGACCCATGGGTCATTTGTTTCTCTAAATTAAACCTTTATAAAATTATAGTTCCAGTGAATGGCACGGTATTTAGTAAAGGTAGCTTTAAGCTAGACACTCTCAGGGAGGTATCAAGATAGATGATCTGAAGACCATGATTTAATTAGCATCTGCTGACAAGTGAATGAATAGTTCAAATGCACTGGAGCAGGCCAAGATTAGAACTGTACAAGTAATGATTCCAAATGTATATTCAGAAACTTTCCTTCGGTTTTTTGTGCTGAATTTCTAAATGAGTCCTGGACTGTGATCTCCCTTAATTTTGTTATCCTTATCTCCTTTTGTTATCCTGGCAATGCATAAGGTGACCCTATAATAAATTTTTGCAGGCAATTGCTCCCAAAATAATTAAAAAATAGTCTTGCCTGCAGTTCCTCAAAAATCTTTCTTGGGAGAGGCTTTCTTCTTCCCTTGTACCTAGTGACTCCAGCAGCAGTGATGATGACAGTTGATTGGCCTGGACAAGGCACAGAGCTTGGAAACTGTGGCAAGATGGGCGGTGGCTGTCTGTGCTCTCTGAGATGGGTGGGACTCCTCTGGTTGGAGTCAGCCTCTTTTGATGGAGAAAAAATAAAGGAATAGATTGCCCTTTTCCAAAGTTCCCTTTGCCTCCAGCTCCCTAAACAGCACTGGCAAGGGCCTTTAGACATTGACAGCCACAGCAGTGCCACGCTGATAACGGGTTCAGTCATTAGGGCACAGGACTGCACAAGTTACCCTGCAGCTCACATCTCAGCCATATGTGCTTCCTGCTGACAGGCAGCACGCTCAGAAAAGACCTTTTGAAACATGCCAAACGCTAATTATGAAAACAAGCAACAGTTTGCTATGAAAAAAAGAAATGGAGAATTAAGGTATTTTTTGCTTCACAAGTTACATTTTCACTTCACCAAAGAGCTAGAATTACTTATGTCTATCTCTTTGCTTTTGTGCTTTTTTTGCTGCACTTCTTTCCCTCTTTGTGTTAAAATAGTTGTTCCTAATTAAGTGGCCTTGCAGGAAACTCTTTTCTTTGTAGGGCTGTAAATACATCTGTTCACATAGACATGTTTACACTGGTATATCTGAATAGTTAGGCATCTGAGAACATAATTTGCCCATTTGTTTTACTTCACTGTTTTTAACTGTTCTTTAACAACTGTGCTAGGACCAATTTATCTTATTCATCTTATTCAGTAAACATTTGGTTTATTTTGGTTTTATTTCCTCTTTTGTTTCCCACAATTCAGTCACCAGGAAATCTGCATATAAACAAAGCCCTACAACTTAGAAGCAAAATTTTATTTTATGCTATGACTTCATGCATTTCACAGACTGTTATAATTCAACCAGATGCTCCATCAGTGCTATTGATGAGGAAGGTAGTCAGTCTTACTGTGAAAAATTCAAGACATTCACTAAATCCATCACTTTCACATGTTGTGATTGCTGCTACTTCCTCCATTATTAGATATGTCTGGGTTTTTTCCTCATTTGAGTGTATTCTATTTAACTGGTTCCTTCTTGGAGAGATTTAAAGGTATTTTCATATTCAAAATGAAGTGTTTTCTTTAGCTGAAATTACTGTAATCACACTGGAATTTTTCAATTTTGTCAGTCATTTTCCAGGATATAGTTCCCATTCTCAAGCCAGTTTAGTATACAGGATTTTATACCCTCTCAATTTTTCAACACCTTTAGAAATGTACAGGTACAATACTGCAAATATGAGCTAAACAGTTTTTCTTGTGCTGAAAGGCTTCATAGCACTGTAGGATATCGATTAGGACTAGAGGGTACTGGAAAACATCTGAGCTAGGATTTGTCCTGGACACTGGTGTTAGCACATGAAAGCACAGTGATCATCCCCTGCTGATCTCCAAAGTGCCATGGGATCAACAACCATTCAGGGTAGAACAGGCATTATACTTGGAGAGATGTCAGGCAATGATAAAGGCTGCCTCTGACAATAGCATGCTTGGAAACTAACTAATTAGCAAGTACTAATCAGCTTTCTCTCATGCTTGCTCGAATTTCTTCTTTTTCCTACAAGATCCATGGGCTACATACAATTTCAGTGCAATTAGTTTGGCAAGACTGACTTTTTTTGCTTAGTCACAGCACAGTTTTCATCTCATTGATTTATGTTGCTCATAGCCGAAGATGATGTAGATAACCTTCAAGACAGGATTTCAAGAGCATCTTATAAAACTCCTAAGATCTAAATTCGGATACTGAAAATGTTTTCAAACACAGTAGAAAGCAACATTTGAGCATGAAAATTAAGCTGTTAAAAACATAATTATCTCTTTTCATTTGAAAATTGGACAGAAAATATTTGTCTGTTTTACTGAAAGGAGATCTGTGAATAACAAGAAAAAAAAAGGAATAATTCTCTAAGCAGCATTTGATCTTTTATGGTTGGTTGGTTGGTTGGTTGGTTGTTTTTGCATTAGAAAAAGAGCAATATTTTTAAGCTGGTTTTGAACTCTCCTGAACACACATTGGTCAAGTACTTCAGCTTGACTTCAGCATGCAATCATCAAATAGATCACAGTTTCAGTATTTCAAGCTAAGCTTCTGTGGACACCTTGACAGAATATTCTGATAATTTGTCAGGCTTCATAGATTAATAGTTTTGTCCCTGGACATGCCACTTGGTATCAGTAATGTCTACACTTGAACACTATCTCGAACAAGACTGACTGTGCTGTTAAATAACATTTCAGGGGCAAATCAAAATATCAGTAATCAATGGCAGTACCCAGAAACGTCAAAATCAGGATTTTAAATTTAAAAACTCACACAGCATCTGACAGTACCATGAAACTGAAGGGACACAATGTTGCTTCATGATTTCCACTACATGTCATAACATCACAAGTATTTTGCAAATGAGCATTTTTATGCTATCGAAAAGAAGCAATTAAAAGTTATTATTGTAAATTACTAGTAATATATAAAGAACAAGCCTGCTTTTCAGGATTTCACTTCAGTTTGCATTGTTTTGTCACTGGCGCTTCACTGTTTTGTTCTTGCACGCTTTAGCATCCTTCACAGTTTGTTGATAGTTTTTGTCATAAAGGATTTTACTGATCTCAGCAGAAGACTGGGATACTTGCAAAATTCAAACGTGAGCCTGTTACAGAGTTGACTTTCTACTATTAGGAAGTTCATTTATTTCTTAGTAGTCATTGCTACAATTAATCAATTATTTATAACACAAATTTGCAAGCGTTTTTAAAAATATATGTTCAATCTATATGAAAGAAGTTGAGAAATCAAGAAAAAATGTTGATAACAAGGAGATATGGAAGTTGGACCTTTGATATGGATAAAGACCTTTTTTTTGGAGATATGGATATATACCTGTAGTAGTTTGGCCGTGATTGGCCAAAGTATATTACTGACACTTGATAAAACCAATGAAAGCATGGGTACGCCTTTTACGATACACCTTTTAAATGCAAACGCAGGAACCAGCTCCCTCTTGTTTTTCCGGCTGGGACACAGGTAACAGCTCCTGCCGGCCGCTCCCTTCTCCCCTTCCCTCCACGTGGCCGTCAGGGCCTGGGGG
>WAAG01027461.1:90365-127206 GCA_013390105.1 Tichodroma muraria | reverse complement strand
TGCCCTGGTCCCTCTGGCTACACTTTTCTTGATCCAGGACAGGATGCCATCGGCCTTCTTGGCCACCTGGACACTGTCCAGAGACTGAAATAGTTCATGCCTCAAACACTGATAAAAAGCTTTGCTCATTGCAACAAAAACCATATAAAGAAGCTACAACCAAAGAAGCCTCCCTGAAGATACCTGACTGGGACTTTGGACTGAAAGTCAAACTGCTGAAATTAGACAAAGGGAGAACCCACTCTTCAATCACCTGAAACAAACAAGTAAATAAGGAAAAGAAAGTGAGCCAAACCCAGCAGCCATGCTAAGAATCATCTCAGGCTTGCTTTGGGGTGGGGAAGGCCGTAGCCTACAGACCCATTTGCTGGGAGCAGGTTTGCACAGATTTCCCCTCCAGCCGAGGTGGGGGGAGGAAGTTTTGGTGTGTTGTAACCTCCGCTGAGGGGTTGTGAACCCATCCTCCCTTATACAAACTGGCTACAGAACCTCCAGCCCCGGGAAGGCCATATCCATGGGACATTCTCATGAGGGGCAGCTGAGGGGGTGCACTCATCCATCAAAGGCCCCCCAAAGTGTCCCCATAGTCGTTCCTGAGGCCTTGCACCACGACTGCATGTGATGCAACAAATGTGGAAATGGCAAATTCCACCCCCACTCCAGGGAGGTGCTTGGATTTTCCTACCTGGCCTGAGTGCATATTAACCCATCAGATTCTATGCTTTTCAGGGGGACCTTCATGACCAAGAAGACCAGCTGGAGAGGATCAACGGAGCATCGCTGGGATCCACAGAGTGGTGATACTTTCCTTATTCTGTCCCTGTTACTTTCTGTACCCCCCCCCTATCTTCTAATTCCTTCTCTCTCTCTCTCTCATATTTACTATCAAATAAAACCCATACTATTGTCACTGGCGTATGGTCTCATTTGCACCTTCATTTGGGCGGGGGCATTCCTAAGAACCTTAGTAATAAGTTCCTGACAGACACACACTGAATCATGTTCAGCTGCCATCAACCAGCACTCCCAGGTCCTTTTCTGCTGGGCAGCTTTCCAGACCCTCTTCCTCTAGCCTGCAACACTGCACTGGATGGTTGTGACCCAAGGGTCATTCACTTTTTTGAACCTCGTGCAATTGGCTCTGGCCCATGATCCAGCCTGTCCAGATCCTTCTGCAGTGCCTTCCTGCCCTCCGGCGGCTCCATCACGNTAAAACCCATACTATTGTCACTGGCGTATGGTCTCATTTGCACCTTCATTTGGGCGGGGGCATTCCTAAGAACCTTAGTAATAAGTTCCTGACAGACACACACTGAATCATGTTCAGCTGCCATCAACCAGCACTCCCAGGTCCTTTTCTGCTGGGCAGCTTTCCAGACCCTCTTCCTCTAGCCTGCAACACTGCACTGGATGGTTGTGACCCAAGGGTCATTCACTTTTTTGAACCTCGTGCAATTGGCTCTGGCCCATGATCCAGCCTGTCCAGATCCTTCTGCAGTGCCTTCCTGCCCTCCAGCAGATCCAACACGCACACCCAATTTGTCTGCAAGTGACTGAGGGTGCACTTGATCTCCTCGTCCAGACTGATAAAGATAATAAACAGGACCAGGCCTGATACTGAGCCCTGGGGATCACCAGTAGTGAGCCGCTGGATGTAACTCCAGGCACCACCACTCTCTGGGCCTGGCCATCCAGCTGCTTTTCTATCAAGTGAACGGTGCACTCATGCGAGCCACAAGCAACCAGTTTTCCCAGGAGAATGCTGTGGGAAACAGCGTCAAACGTTTTACTGAAGTTCAGGTGGACAACATCCACAGCTTTTCACTCATCCACTGAGCAGGTCACCTCGAAACAGGAAGAGATCACCTTGGTCTCCTTCCTTGCCTGTCGCCTCTGAAGAGTTTACAGCCATCCATTGCAGCACCCCAGCTGTGTGATTTGTCCCACCATGTCTCTGTGATGGCAACTATGTCATAGTTTTCTTGCTCTGCCATACTTTTTGGCTCCTCCTGTTTGTAGCCCATGCTGCATGCATTGGTGTCAATGCACTTCAGCTGGGCTACTGATTCCTCCACTTTTTTGGCATAGGAGCCGTAATTCCTGTGCCCTAATTCTCAGGTGCTTCTGTGGTTTCTAACACATCGATAACCCTTGGATCTTTGCAACCACATGGATCTCCTACCTCCACTGAGTTGACAGACCAAAGGACCTTGCTAGCACACTATCAGACCCAGTCAACACTCCTAGCGGAGGGTGATACTCACAGTCCAGGAAGCACCACTTGGGTGACAGCTTCTGGAATGACAGTGTCTTTGGCTTGGCTCCATCTCCCTCCTGCATAATAAAAGAGAGGATAAAGATGTAGCTTATGGCCTCTGCATCTCTGTTCAGAGCATCGCTCCTGCTTTGGGAGGTCCCTGCAGACACAGAGGACCACAGGCACTTGGATGAAATTGAACACAGGCACAGCACACTGCAACAGGGAGCACCATGGGACAGACTGGAGCTGACTGTAGAGCAGTGTCACAAGATGAGCCCATGAGACCGGCACAGTGGACATGACAGATGGGCCCAAAGGACAGAGAGAGGCCATACACACCTGAAAGAGCAGGCGCTCTAAAGCAGAGGGCTGTGCAGGGAAATCCTGCAGAAAGGCAAGGTGTCCTGTTACAGCCTGTGTCTGGACAGCCCCCCAGTCCCTCTCTCATCCCACTGGAGTTGCTTAATGTGCTGCCATATCTGGCTTTACAGTCTGGCCAAGGTACCTGGTCCTTGCCTGGCTTTAAGGTCAGAGCACAGTGCTTGCCCAAGGATTGAGAAGAGGTAAACCATGAAGTAACCAAGGAACACCAGCCACACTGCAGTTTCAAAGGTGCATGAGATTGCAGGGGCATGGGTCTACCACACTGACACAGCAGGGAAGCATTACCCTGTGAGCCCAGGAGCTGCTAGCCATGTGCCTGCCTGTGTGTCCTCACCAGTGCCTGGGCACAAAGTGGGCAGGGGACACGCATACAGAGCAGGCACAGCAAGAGGCAGATGCCAGTGTGCCAGCCCAGGCAAGCAGCTCTGCAACTCAGCTCTGCAGGACTCTACACATACACTGGATGGGATTCCCACAGGCAAAAGAGCCAGCTAACAGAAGACTAAGAAAGGTCCCTTCAATCTTCTGTGCAACAATAAGATTGAGCAGTGCAGCACCAGGAGCCACATTATGGGCTTAGAAGGCATTGTTCACCAGGAGCAAGAATTACACAGTCTGTGTACAGGTCACAGACACGTGCTAGTACATTGGCAAGAACACAAAAATCAGCGCTTGCAAATGAGAAGAGTGGGAGGGGTTATAAAACCTAATACTGGCACTTGGAGAGGGCAGAGCTGTGACAGGAAACAGAGCCTGTGGAGTGTTCAAGGGTTATAGCCCCCCACAGGATGTGTACTGGTTTTTTATACTGCCCTGTAGCTTATCAGGGTAACTCTCTAGGCTTGGAGAACAGTCAGAAGAGCAACGCTGAAAAAGAAACTGCCAGACAGTAGGGAGCAACAAGGCATCCATCTTGCCTCATCCACCTTGTGGACCCAGCCCTCACCACATGGTAAAGGCAAACCACAACCTCTTAGTGTGACCCTAAGCAAGAGTGTGTGTGGTGGAGTGTGCAGGTTAAGGTGGCTTAGAAATCCTTTCCCTGAGTCCCTTCACCCTCAGTATTCAGCCATGACCACTTTTCATGCAGAGACTCACCTCCTGCAGCTTCTCAATCTGGGTCCGGCACAACTCCAGGTCACTGTCTCCTGGAACCACGATGATCCCCAGTGGCACAGCTGTAGGACAAGGCACAGGCACAACTCAGAGAGCAGCCCATGCCCCATTCCCAACACCTCACACAGTTTAGCTACAGGCTTTGCCAGACTTAGGGACTGCAGCTCGCACCCCCGGTCACTCAGCTGGTCACTCACAGGCTTCCTTGAGCTTTTCCTTGTCGTAGTTCAGTGCCTCATAGTCGCGCATGCTGATTCGGCTCACCCGGATCCGCAACCGCTCGGGCACTGGCTGCTGGCTGTGTGCAGGGGGCAAGGAAAAAGGAAGGTATCAGAAAGTGACAGCCTGCTTTCTCCTTATTCCCCTCATCCCTCCAAAACAGGCAAGAGCACAGTATTGTATAGACTGGGGTGGGAAGCTTGGCACCAGCAGCTTCTCCAGCATCAGGGTCTGACCTTATTTCTGTGACCTGATCCCTTCCCAGGCCCTCCCCAAGAGAGGACTGAAAATGCTCTGCCAGTCACAGATCAGTCCCATCCCTTTCCCTGCCAACTGTCCTTCCTTGGAGAGGAGGTGGCAGACCGATCTAAGGAACCTACTCATTGAGCAGAGGCATGGAGTTGCGCCGCTTGGTCTTCTGCACCATGTTGGCTTGGTTGCGCAGAGAGATGTGGATGCAGGAAGCTGCCAGCTTGCAGGGCTCTCCATCTACCTGCATGGGGATGGCCTTGGACGTGGTGAGAACCACCTGCCGGCACTGACAGAGCCGCTCCCCATGGCCACCAACCTGCAAGGCAGCCTGCAAAAGGGTCCAGAGTGAGAGCAGATACTCTGGAACATGGACTGAGAAGTGGATGAGGGGAACATCCACTGTCAGCTGGATGTTACAAGTGAATCAAGTTCTGAGGGTCTCAGGTTTGACTTCAGTGAGAAGGGACTCACGAAGACCAGGGCATGACAGCACCTCACCTAAACCTTACAGAGCAGACACTGTCACATAGGCCAGCACCACAACGCCACCAGAGAGGATCTGTGGAGCTGTGGGCTGGCTGACACCTGGTCAATGGGACTATTCACTCCCCTGGTTGCTACCTACAACCAGCAACAGCATTTTCTCACCAGTGATGTCATGGTGAAGCCAATAACTTCAATGCAACCGTCATCATGGCGCTGGGGCTCGAAGTCATGGTGCTCCCCAGGGTTGCCCCAGGGCATGGTGCCTGCACAGTACCTGCGAAAGGATAGGAAGAAATGCCTGGACTGGCACTCCAAACCCAGGCAAGGATCTACAGCACAGGTGTGAAAAGCCCAGAATATGAAGACAGGTCCTGGGGGTGCTCACCTTGGGATGTTAAGGAAGACCAAACACTGGGGCTTCAGGTCCTGAATCTTGGAGGTCAGGTCTGTCCCATCACACTAGGGACAACACAGGAGTGTTCAGGCTGCTGTAAGGGGGAGCCTGGTCCATCCTACCCACTTAGGAAGAAATGGCCTCCCTCCTCTGCTCCCTACAGTAAGAGCTCTCCAAATCAGGGGAAGCTGATGCTCCCGGGAACATATCCACTTCCCAACCCTGACATACTCAGTGTGCCAAGGGACATCCCTCACGCTTCCACAGCTCACCCCCTCCCTGGACCAGAGCACCCCAGCACACTCACAACCAGCCTGACATGCTTCGCCAAGTCTTTGGAGCTCCCGGTGAGGAAGTCGGAGAAGGCCGTCTGCCAAGGTAAGAGACACAGTTAGTGCCCAGGTGTTCACCAGAACGGGCAGCCAGGAAGCCTGCCACTGACCTGCAATTCAGCCTGCCACTGACTGTCACAGACCTCAGCTGCTGAAAACTGCAAACTCCCTTTTCATCCACTGGCAGAAGTCCTCCTCAAAAACAACGTGATCTATTCCTCTTGCTATTTTGCCTATCAAAAACCTTGAGGCACCTTCGGTAACGTGTTTTAATATTCCCTTACTAGCCCAGTCCTGACTTTAGGGAAGAGCTGGCAAGATGAGTCTCCTCCAGTGAGACTCAAGTCACAAGAGACAAATTCAGTCTCAAGCTGTATGAAGTAACACAAAACAGAGCTGAAGTGACCCCACCTAGAGATTCCAGGAGGGACAACATGGGTCCCCTTTGGGTTTAACTGTGCAGACAGGAAAAGAGACACAGGCAGGACAGATGTGAGATGGCACAGAGCAGCACTTGACCTTTAGTACTGCTCAAATACCAGTCACCAGACACATGGCTAGAAAGTATATTGAGGATGGGGAGACAGAGGAACAAAGATGATACTGAGATGCAAAGCTCTACAAGTGAGACACAGGAGAGTGATGCAATTAGCCAGGAAGCTGTAAGTGGTCTAAGGTATATAATAAAAGACCAAAGTAGTGTGTACACTATGGAAAGGCTTCCTTTTCCTCTGCAGGGGGGACAGCCTGCCTTCCCACAGCTCCAGGGAGGTCCTGCCTGGGTGACCACCCCTGAGCTTGAGATCAAGAACAATAGTGGCAGGAGATCAATACAGCAACTATACTGCAACCCACGGAGCAAGTTGTACTGCCAGCAGCACTCGCAAACAAAGGGGAGCTGTGACTCCCAGTGCAGCAGCATTTCTTCAGCAACTCTCCAGCTTTGGGCTGGGGGGCTTAGCTTGGGTGCATGTGAAGGTCTATGTAACTTAAATGGGTGAGTTTAGGGTGCAGACAGAAGGCAGGTCCATGCCTGTGCTGCAGCTGACATTAAGGCTGCTATGACAGCAGCTCAGATATCCCCCACACACTCACCCCGGCATAGAACATTTTATTCCGAAACCGGCTGTTGAACTTCTCTGGGTTGGCCTCTGGGGAAAGGAGAAAAAAGTCCAGGTCACTGGCCTACACATGGAAATATTTCACTTGCCAGCTCTCCTCAGACACAGCTCTTCAGCCAGCCTCAGCCAGGGACCTGCCCCCAGCTTCTTTCCTGTGCCGGCACCCCTCTTCCCCCTCTGCAGCTTGGACTTGCTCCTCATGTTTCACCTCCAGCTCTGTCCCTGAAGCAACTCTCTTGTTCACTTTCCTGAAGAACCCACAAACAACAACAGGCCCATCCCACAGACCCCGACCAAGTCCTGCCACTGCCCTGTACCTCGGGATTCATGGAACTCCAGCGTCACCCGTGCGTCAAAGCCAAGGCTGAAGTAGTTATTAAAGACATCCAAAGGGAGCTGAAATGGAAAGGAGGAATAAGGATAAGGCTGCCAGCATGTGCCCATGGCAAAGACGAGGTCAGGTTACAGCAGTGCCACTACAGTGCTTATGAGGCTGAGGGACCCTGTTTGCCTCTTCCCTAGGAAAATACAGGTCACCAAACTGAGATGATGGATTAGTTCCTGGCTCCTAGGGGTAAGGGAAATGGTCCGAGGGGATCTTGGACACACACTGCTCTCTGAGGTTTCTGCAATCACCCATATTTCTGTTAAAGAAAACAGTCTCACAGAAGACTGGGCTTATACCTGTTGCAAGTTGTGGTTAAAAATCTTTGGTAGGCATTTAGTTATGAACTCTACATACACTCTTGCCATGACTGCTGTGGCTCAGAGACATGAACAGAATGGTGGAATTGGAGGGGTAAGAGGGAAACACCAACCCAAGAATGTAGCCTCAGGTGCTGGGACTGTCTGTGCCAGCATCAGAAGAGAGAATGCAGACCTCTAACACAAGGAACAGACATGGAGAGGAGGTGTCCCACCTTGTCAGCAGCTGCCTCATCCTTTTCCTCAGGGTTTGTGTCAGGGTTTGGCTCCACGTGGAGGTTCCAGCGATCGAGCTGCACTATGTTCCCATCTTCTATGTGTGATAGGATCTTGGACAGAGGCTCGTCTGTGTAACCCTGGTGAAGAGAAGGACTTGGTGAGTCTCATGCCTGCCTCCCAGAGATATCCCAGACAGCAGGTTTTGGTAAGACATCTCAGAGTGAAAGATGTAGAAGAGATCAACTCTACTCAAATGCACAACAAAGTGGGACTTGAAATTTAAAACAATACATTTTCCTTCTAAGAATCTTCCGAAGTCTGAAAAAGCAATTGCTTTTGTATAATCTATTACAGAACCATTCAAATGTCAGAAGAATGGCAACATCCAAATTGCACTTATTTGTTGGTCTGTATTTACAGGAAGCTGAAACACCAACCCATGCAAATCTCCAACCACGTGTCTGAAACAAGGATTGAAGCACTCAGCCCTGCCCTGTCAGCAGTGGGCTCCTGTGCCCATCACTTACCCCACCCCAGTTCAGTGTTCTGGCCAAGTCGTTCCCTGTCCCCAAAGGTAGTATGGCAACAGGAGGAGGTGGGTTGATGCGCAACTGGTCCAGAATGGAGAGTATCCAGCCCACCTACTCAAGCAAGAGAGAGCAAAGGAACCATTGGTTATCTCAGGGACTAGCAGGCAGGCAGAGGTGACTCGGAGCACTAGCGATGGCAGAGATGGGGTCTCCTCAGCCACAACTGAGACTATTCACAGTCTTTAATGCTCTAATCAGGTGCTGCAGGAGACACCAGTAACCCCAGTGAGGACAACGGCTCTCAAAAGGGCTATAAATCCGGACATGCTACAGACTAGCACTCCTGGGAACAGCGCACAAGGGGGCCCACAGTATCTATGCTACTAGCTGTACCATGGACGCAGTGTGCACAGTTTGCCCTGTTCTGGATTACAAAAAGGAATGTTGCTGTCTGCACTGGAAAGGCCTGGGCAAAGGGGCACCATGGGATGAAGGGGCTGGAGACTCACCGTGCCATCTCCCCCGCATGCCAGGATCCGGAGGTTGTGGACTTTGCGGTACAGCTCCAGCCTGCGGGGAACAGGGAGGTTGAGGAAGGAAGGGGAGAGGTACTGGAGTTGTGTACATAGGAGCTGCCTCACAGAGCCCTTGGCATTCACAAAGCCACATCCATGTCTCCCTCCATGAGCTGCAGGAAGAGCTCTCGGGAGGAATCCTGGGGCACAGATGGTGGAGAGAAAGGTGCTGTCCCCATCAGTACTCACGCCTCCTTGGGTCCACCCTGGCTGAGGTCGAAAACTTGCCGTGGGTTGAGATACCACATGAAGGATTGGATGATCTTGGCTCCCTGTGAGGAGAAGAAAGACTTCAGATAATATCAAATTCCCAGTGGACAGCAGGAGGAGGCATCTGGTCCTGCCTGGGGACAGGCTAAGACAACACTATTCTGGAAGGGACACATGAAAACCTGGTTGAGGTGGGAACTCCTGGGCAGCAAACTGGCATTGTGGCCTCTTGTGCAGCTGAGACATCACCAAAACTGTGATGAGAGTTCAGCACACAAATGGCAATTCCTTCACAGAGATGTCTTCTTAGACATATGTTGGGGGTTGGGTTTCTTTCTTACACGATTTTCTCCCATACATTGCTAGGGAACTAATTACTGGGTACTTATGGGTACTCAGGAAAGACAAAGGAAATGGCCAAAATCAGGGGAGAGGGTGGCATCCCGGGGGACTTCACTTCTCGCTGGGAGAGCTGCTCTCTTGGAGCGAATAGCGAGGCTGTTGGTCTCTTGCACTGCGGGGAGATTTCACCGGCACCACCGGAGCCCGGCTCGGAGTGCCCCAGCACCGTCTGTCCGTGTGTGCCCGGGAATTCGGATCCTGCTCTCTCCCTGCTCTGCTGGAGCCGCGCTGCCGCGGTGCCCGCGCCCGCTGCTCCTTCGCTCCTGCTCTGGTTTCCCCAGGCCGTGTCCCGCACCCCCTGCTGCTGCCGGGACCTTTCCACAGCTCCAGCAATCCCTGCTGAGCTCCTGACACATCTCGGGCTGTAACACCCTGGGCTTTCTGCTCACCCCGGCCGCTGTGACAGTGACTGCACCAAAGGGGAAAGTGCCTGTGGTAAAAGACTCACTGGGCCCTGATTCTCTTTTGTTGTTAACGCCATAGTTATTGTTGTTATTTTGTTTATCTTCTTATATGCAGTAGTAAAGAACTGTTATTCCTATCCCCTTACATCTTTGCCTGAGACCCTCCTTCAATTTCGGGATTGTAACAATTCAGAGGGAGGTTTTGCATTCTCCATTCCCAGAGGGGTTCCTACTTCCCCTGGCAGATACCTGTCTTCCAAACTAAGACAACATACCACACAAGGCCATACCTGATTCCCACCACTCTTGGGGTTCACAAACACCAGCAAGGGCTTCATGAGAGGAGCTGGCATGGGCTTGATGACAAAGGGTTTCCACCTCCCTTCCTGCAAGAGATATCATAAATCTTTCAACAAAGCTGGAGAAATGCAAACTGCCACCTCCAGCTGAGCCCTACTAACAGCATGCAGATCAGAAGCAGGAGGAAGAAAACATCCCAGCCACCCCATAAACCTTGTATCTAGGATATACCCTGCCAGCAGGCACCCTCCCTTGAGCTCAATCTCCTTTACCTCAGTGCAGACCCAGAAAAACCCACTTTTATTCCCACTTTTGCTCCCCACTGTTCAGTCCCTCTGCCCTTCCAAGACAAGGTCATTCCCAGTCCCTTCATATTTTACCTCGGCTCCCTTTTTGCTGGATTTCCGCCTGAATGACGTCCTCTTCTTCTTCTTACTAGATTTCAATGGATTCTAGAGAGAAAAAGAATAAACACAAAAACTCTGTGAGGAGCCACTGGGCAAGTGGGAACTGTGAAAGAGCCCCAAGAGCTGAAGTGACTTACCTGGGGCCGCCGGACCCGTAGAATCCAGGTGGGGGGAACAACGACAGCAGCGTGAGCCCCCAGTGAACAGGGCTCTTCAATGTGTTGCAGCATGAAACATGATACTTTGCTGTGATACTGGCCAAGGAGAAGACAGAGAGAAAACTCAGCTGCTCAGTTTGCTGGGCACAGCCACCATCTCCTCCTCTCAGGTCCCCCATGCCAATGCAGGGAGTGCTGGATGAAACCACGCAGGACTTTTGTAATGGGAAGGCAATGAAGAGAAAGTTTCTTAAAGGAGCCTGCAACTATCACAGTACAGCTTCTCCCGCAGGAGGCGCTGTTAAGGGCAGGCTGCAGAGTAGCAGCTTGGGGAGTCCCAGCAGAAAGCAGAGGTCACTAGTGCAGAACTGACTGGTAAGGCATTCAGGAGGCTTTGCTCACCGCTTGTTTGCACCAGGAACAGCTGATGGCTACAATCTCTTTGCTGTGGAAGGCAAACTTCTGCTGAAAACCCTGTGGAAGAAAGGGTAAGAGGCTTAGGGAATTCCCTGCAGTTTCCTACCATCCAACAGTAAGAAACATTAACAAAGAGAGCATGCTTGCAGCTGGAGCCCTCCAGATCCTGTCAGACAGTCCCAACCACCACAACAACACCAGGGAGGCCACTGTGCTCTGCAGGGGTGTCCTTATTGCTCAAGGAAAGCATGTCAGGAAGACAGTCTCTTTCAGGATTAGTTGTGCCCAGGGGAAGAACTACTCTATGTGGGAAGCACTTACATAGTGCTTCACTGAGCAAAGCAGGGCACATGTCTTGGTTTTGTTGCCAAACAGGAACAGTGGGATGTCCCTGGTTCCCAGCCCTGTGCATGTCTCTGGCTTGACCTTAGGTTTCCTTCAGGCTGAGAAAAATGCCCAAGATGCCCTCTCACCTTGCCACACTGCCGGCATTTCCCTTCCTGCCGCCTCCGATGCACCCAGTGATGTCGGACAACAATGGGCTAAATGGAAAAGAGAAAAAGAAAATTAAGAAAAAAAAGGGAGTGCAGTGTGTGAGGGAACACAGGAACAGGCAGAAGAAATGGACACAGGCCAGCCAACCTTTGCTCTTGCAGCAAAACCACTGCTCATAGGCACCAGCTGCCCACCCTCTGAGAGAAGGCAAAGCCAAAGAATCAGGGGGTAAGAGGCCAAATTAAGATGCTCCAAGAAAAGGGAATTAAAACCAGAAGAAATAGGAAGGAGGACAGGGAAACTGAAGACTGAGAATCACACGAAGCAGATCCAACGGAGAGTGGGCAACCAGTAGCACATCTCTGTCCCCTAACATCTCTGCCCAGATGCCCCTAGCACCAGGTGAAAAATGTGCTGGTGGAAGGTGTGAAATTCCCTAGAGAGACACAGTTTGTGCCCACAGCAAGAAGATGGAAGTGCTTGCAGCTAAGCAGTGAACCTCTTCATTCCACATTCCTCGAGAAGAGTGGCAGCCCCAAAGCCCTCCACACCCACTTCCCCCTGCTCTTTCCCCAGGCCAATCCTGAGCCTGCTTCAGTCCCAGTGTGGGCAGCAAGGCTGCTCGCCAGCACCTCTGCTCTGCCTGCAGGCTTACAGTGGGTTGAGGGACTTGCAGAAGTGATTGTGAGGGAGTCAGAAGTTTTGTAATAAAGTACCACTTGTCCTAAATCCCATCCTACTCTTTCAGCTCTGGATTGGGAACAGCCCTGAAGAGAGAGAAGCAAAAAGAGAAACGCAGCGCGAGTTCACAGGCCGGCATGGCAGGGCCCAACACCCTGCTCCTGACAGCTTTTGGAATCATGATGATGAGAGGCAGAAACTGGCAGGAGGTTTGGGTCAGCTCCAGGGTTGCCTCCTCCGAGTGCAGCACACAGGAGAGGACGAGGAGTCTTGCTGGCTTTAGTGGATATTAATCCAGTAGGAGCAGAAGGAGGGCTATGCCTTGAGCTCAGCTCTGGGTCCAAGCAGGCACATCTAGGGAAAGGGCCGACCCTTAAGGGGATCCCTGGCACCACAAAGGTCAGAAGAGCACCTCTTTAGGGAAACAGGAAGGAAGAGGCCTTGGAGGAACTGAGAAGCATTAGAAAGACAGGAGGGAGAAGCAGAATTTGTGAGAAAAAAGAAAAAGTAAGAAACTGGAGGGAGAAAAGATTTGTAGAGGTTGGAGAGAAGAAAAATAGAGGTAGAAGACTGAACAGAGGCAGCAAGCCGTTAGCAGAGCCCAAAGGGTAAGGGAAGCACAAATAAGGGAGCTAGGCTAAGAGCGATATGGGAAGGGGGCACAGAAAGAAAAACAAAGCAAGAAAGGAAGGTTTAAAGTGATGCTGAAAGCTTCCCTTTATGAGGTCACACCAGCATTTCAAAGCAGGCAGCCCCATGTTTGAATATCCTTCCCCAATTAGGTCTGCTGTGCCAGCACCAACACAGTGTGGGGGCAGCTCTGTTACCAAAATGGCCCATGACTGAGCCACCCACACCCCCTCCAGAGCACTGCACAGGCTACACTGGCTCCACAGGCTGGAGGGTAAAGCATGAAGGCTGACAGCTGCTTCCACCAGTACAGGTCAGCAGATTCCAGCTATTCCAGCTGGTTCCAGGCCACTGCCTATGCCCAGTACATTACAACATGGGCTGAAGGGGTCTGATACCACTACTGTAGGAAACTTCTACTGCCACCTGTGGCACTGGCACCCAGGTCAGGGCTGAGTGATAAAGCCAGAAAAAAGCCCATACTGCTTCCTTCCAAATTGCAGGAGACTTGGGGACCTGTTGCTTGCCACAGTCTCATCTAAGTGCCTGGGGACCCAACACAAGGGGCGAAGTTTTTCCCAGAAAACACTGTTTGCAGGTTCCCCCCATGCAGATTCAGGAGATTCAGAACATGCAAACCATCGGATGCTCTGCATTTGCTGCCTGCAAACTCCTCACTCTTCACACCCAGTCTGCGCTGCTGCCTTGCAGAGAAACATCCCTTTTACCACACCACCCCGTTGGAGCAGGAAGGAACATGATGCCTCCACTCGGATGGGCAACATGCTGGCAGCATCTGGTGTCTCTATCACCAAACTGGAAATGGAAGAGGCAGATGTGGGCAGCGTCCAAGGCACATCTCTCACCTCCCGTATGTTCCGGGATCCTGACTCCCTGAAGGAAGGTTTGCAGCGGAAATTTATCTGTAGGTTGAACACAGGAGAGGAATCAATAAAACCATCGTACCTGAAGGAAACCTACCAGAATTTACTGCACTACGGCAAGGCCCAGAGTTGTTTGGTACCTGCCACAAAACCCTCACATGTCTCGGTTACTGAACAAAATGGGGCCTGGGGTCCCAATCATCCCACTAGATCCTCATTTTGGTACTGTCTCCTCAGAAGACCCCTCTTTGCAATTATACATTGCAGTTCCCCAATCTTCTTGCATTTCACTGCCCAAGAAAAGGCTGCTACAGTTTTGTGAGCTACAGGGAGGGCTTAACGTGCTCTACTCACTTTCTCCAGCTGTTCGATGCAGGGTGTATGCACTACGATCTTGCAGGCTGCACACTTACGCCTGGAGAGAGGTTTTTGCTGAAGGGTAAGAAAAGGGCAGAAAAAATATATATGTGAATGAAAATATGCAGTGTTCAGACACTGGCAAGCTCAGCCTCCCACCATACCTCCCTCTTATGTACTGGGATGCAGAACAAGCCCTATAGCAGAGTTAGATACAACCTAGACTTATCTAGTGAAGGGGTCTAAGTATGTGCCTATAGCAGACGTTCTCAAGCCTGGGACAGAGCAAGGAGGTACTTTCCCTATTGTCCTGTCCTGCAGTTCTTGTCCTCTTCTGACACTGCCTGAGAGCACCATGGAAGCTGATCTGGGAGGCACCTGCAGGGTGGCATCCATGGCAGACACCTGCAGGGTGGCAGGCACAGGGCGGCATCAGTGCTCTGTGTCCCACACCACGAGCAGGACTGAGCCTGCAAATTGGGAGGAAGGACTGCAGGGGCAGAAGGCAACAGGGCTGGGTCTCCAGAGCTCACTTTTCTCCTCTGTTGAAAGGTCTTGGATTCAGACTGTCCTTCCAAGGGTGTGCAATCCAACAACCTCTCTCTAGAACCCTCCAGGCAAGTGGCAGCCCTGCATCAGGTTCCCACTGCAAACTGAGAACCAGCATTGACAGAAACTGGGGACTTGGCTCTCTGGTATGCAGAGGCAGGAGGGACACAGTCCCTGCCTTGGCAGCTCCTCAGACCCCTGCATGTCCCCCAGCAGCAGCAGCAGCAGCAGCAGTGCAGCCTCTGCGGTCTCCCCATAAGCACAGTGTGACAGCACAGCCGGGTTTGTGGCCATCGATGGCGACGCATGTGGCCCCGGGTGACTCACCAGAAGCTTTGCCATGCAGTTCTGTTCCCCAACGTAGCAGAAGTCTCCAGAGACATTGGTCTCAAACCAGATGTGCTCCCCATAGACCGCAGCCTCCTGAAAGACACAACACAAGCTCTGAGAGCACCCCAGAGAGGCACCTGAGCCCCTAAAATGCTTTGTGCAAGGGACAAGATACTGGACAATGCTGGGGGTGGGGACGTTAGAGCTAGGTGGAGACCAAGAGACAAGATACACACAACAGCCAGGGACATCTGGAGAGAGGAAATCTCACAAAGCTGATGCCATGGCTCACCTGTTGTAAACAAGAGGGCCCAAGGAAACCAACTCTAAGACCTACAAATCAATTGTAGTGTCCTGCACAGAGGATCTGCTTTCATCACCCCAAGAGAAGGAATCAGGGCAAACTCAGTGCAAGGGACTCTCCTGAACCAGCTTCTGTTCTACAAGGTGCAGCTTAAAATCTGCAGGGCTCTGCCTGTGAAGGAGCTGGGGCTTACTCCTGTTGCTTGGCCCCAGCCACCAGATCTTGGCTGTCAGAAGCAGAAAAGCTGCCAGTGGAGCAGATACGCCATGCATCCAGGAACCACCTGTGCCTCCACAGCCTCTCCTTTGCAGCATCAAAGAGTGCTGCCAGGAGCACAGATGCTGGCACCAGCTGGTGGCAATGGCAGAGGCCATAAATGTGTCAAAGTCAGTCACCTGGGAAGCCTCAATCCAGGGACGAGCCTACTGCTTCTTGGCCAAGAGCCCATTCCATGCAATGCCCAACAAAACACAGTACAACTTACGCTCCAATCCACAGTGCTGCGTATCTGCCTCTCCGAGTCGCTCCTCATGGCTAGTGCTGGGTTTGGCTGGGCTACCATGTGCTGGAGACTGGATTTGGCAATAGCTTTTCTGGAAGACACAGGAGGGCTAGTTATTAAATATATAAGCAATGCACAACCTGCTTCTAAGATGCAATGTGAGGCTGGAGCAGAAAAGCCTCCTCAGGACCAAGTGGCTGGAAATGAGGTTAATTTCCATTCCAGCTGACTGAGAAGAACCCAATCCTGTAAGATAGTCCTGTGGGATGAAGAGGTACCGGCCATGTTGCTGACAGATCAGCCAGACACCCAACAAAACAACAAACAGCACAAAACTTTTGTTTTGTACCCAACAAAAAGCACGGCCTGTGTCTGCTGGGTTAATGCCCTCAGGGATAAGAGTTCCATTGTAATACACCCTGAGAGTGTCCACGGAGCTGTGGTGGTGGGAATGCCTTTGCAGGGACAATCTAGATCCCCTGTCCAACAGTCTCCCTGCATCTCTCCCACACCAAGGCACCTCAGAGCCTGGGTTGTTTCCAAGGACCAGTACAGCTGGCCAGAATAAAAGCAGATGTTTGTTTGGGGCTAGTGAGCTTCTCCCAGATGTGCTAGGGTGGAGGAAAGGAGCAGGAAATCCAGCCAGCAGGAGAAAGTGTGCATCTCCAGTCAGCACGCCCCCTCTCCCCTCCCCAAGGCGCTGCCTGCTTGCACGCTGCCACCATACATACAGCAGCCGGGGGCTCCAGCCGTCCGGGGTGGTGTGGCAGGTGGGCTCCGGTCCCAAACCCTCGACAAGGGTGGCAGAGGGGCACCTGGCTCCAGCCACTCCTGCGCAGCGCTGGGCCAGCAGCCGTGGGTGGGGCTGCCCAGGTTGAGGGGCATCGCTGGAGCGGCGGCGCTGGCTGAGGCGGCGGTAGCGGCCTGGCAGGCCGTAGGCAGCCCGGCCGTACACGACCTCGGTGGGCAGGCGGTGGGAGGAGGCGCGCCGCAGGCAGCGGGGGCCCCGCGACAGCAGCCCTGCCTGGAGCGGCCGCAGCTGGGGCAGCATGGCCAGCCACGTCTCCTCAGCACAATGCTGGCCCTGCTCAGCTCTTGCTGCTGCTCCACCATCCTCTGGAGACTCAGATCTGGAGCTGTCAGCGCAGTGAGCCCCGTCCCCCTCCTCTCCCATGCGAATGAGGCTGGCCAGGGGGACAGTGGGACCCAGCAGCTGGGCATCAATGGCTTGTGCCTGGCCCCTGCGCCTCTTCTGCACGGCAAACCTGGGGCTGAGGCAGGGCGGCGTGGTGCTGGAGCGGCGACGGGTGCCGGGACGCCGGACCAGGCCCAGGCAGGAGAGGGATGCTGCTGGGGTGCCTGAGCCACGGCGGCACTGGGCCAGCGAGGTGGAGGGCAGCCCCACCTGGGAGCGACGCCTGGCCTTGCCCGTGGGCACAGCCACCACGCTGGTGCGCCGCAGCCCCTTCCGCCCAAAGTGCCGCCTAAAAAAGGTTTCCATTGCATCCGGATGGTGGCTGTTAACACAGAGACCAGGAATTAAATAGGCTCCCCTACGAGTCCCAAGCCATGCTGTGGCTGTCAGGGCAAGGGGACAGGGGGAAGCAGGGGACAGAGGGCTGAAGCAGGGAGTGGGAGACATGGCAATGCTACCTGAGGCGTGTGTTAAGAGTGTTGATCTCCAGCTTTACTGCTCCACGAGTCTCACAGCTCAGCCCAGAGGGCTGGAATGGCAGGGCAGGTGTCACCACCTAGCCGGGACCCTCTGCATTTCCTGCTCTCCACTAGGCAGAGCCCCCGTGCACCCCGAGGTGCCAATCAGCTCTGGCACCTCAATTACCCCTGCCGCTCTCCTGATGCGGATCCACCTGGTTTCCCCACAGGAACCACTCTGGCTAAGCACCAGTCCCACCAAATTTGTAGCAAATTGAAATTAAGCCCTTGTGAGTCCTACAGAAGAAAATTAACCAGGCCAGTAAAACCAGGGCAGGAAAATTTGGTAGAAGCAGTCTGGGAGCGCTGGAAGCTGGGAGAGGCTGGAGCAAGGCAAAGGAGAGCTAGGAAAATCATCCCATCTGTCCTGAGCAAAACTTCCCTCTCATGGCGAAAGAGCTTTACAGAAAGCTCATGCTTTCCCTGCCCACTCCTCAAAGCTTTACAGGCTGCCTGGACATTGCAGCAGTCTGTTGAAAGCCACAGGTGGAAGATGCTGCAACACTTCAGTGGATTGGCTCAGCATGCAAAGGCTTGAGTGGAAGGAGCCGAGTCTGGCTAGCTCCAGTGTTCCCCTCCTCCAGAAACAGTGCTTCATTTCCCACCCTCCAGCTGACACTTCTCTTCAGTTGCTAGAAGATTTATTCAAGGCCAACTTAAAAAAAACCCAACAAAACCCACAGTTTGGTAGAAGCAAACTTCTCTTCAATTGCTCCCAAGGCAGGGGATTCGATCATGGCAGCCTGCAAGCACACACAAGCCACCACCACCACCACTCTCAATGATTTCCATACTGTGCAAGGCATCTCCTCTACCCACCACACGGTCATAGGCATGCTGCTCACCATGCAGACTGACATCTGCTCCTCTTCTATCTTCCTCCCTTCCCCTGCTCTTTCCTATGGGGCGGTAATATCAGAGAACCTTCAGGAGGTCACTCTGGCCCAAACTTCAATGACCCAAGGCCCACACAAAGAGATGAATTTATCAGAAGCTTCTTCCCTTTTTATTTGGGAAATGCATGTAAGATGGGACATAAGTTTTATCTTCTGGACAAACTGGAGTTTTTGATAGTGCTTGTAGCACAAGCAGCCCATTGGGCTGTACCTCTTTTTGATAGATGAGTACTAAGGTGAGTTTGTATTTTTGGAAAAGACAAGGCTTGGTTTGGTCTCCTCTTAGAGAGACTAAGAGAGACTCTTAGCCTTTTAGAGAAGGAAGCCAGCTGTTCAGTTTCTATAGTCTTATCACCATGCCTGTACTTAGTAATGTAGAGGAAGGAGGGAGGAAGGGAAGGAGGTAGGGAGGGAGGCAGGAAGAAAGGCAGGAAGGCAGGAAATGGCCTCCAGAGAGCAGCATCAGGGCAGCTAAAGCCTGGCTGAACCGAAAGCAAAGCCAAAGCATCACCTCCTCAGAAGTATTTCTCAAGTCCTTCCACTGCAAGCAACACAGGCAGGTACTTGGTCACCAGAAGGTTCAATCCACCAAGGCCCATACAGTTTTGCAGAGGGCATCAGCATTTTGCTGATGACCCTGCTTCCAGCCTGTTCCAAACACTGCAGTGCTCCATTCATGTCCCCTCTCCCCATTATCTGCAGGATGATGCACAGTAAACTACATAGAATCAGAGAATCCAAACTTTCCCTGTATAATTGTAGGCCATTTCCTCTTGTTCTATCACTTGTTACCTAGGAGAAGAGGTGTGGTAAGTGTGTGTAGCACCCACACTTCGCTACAACCTCCTCTCAGGCTGTAGAGTTCAACAAGACTTCTCACGAGCCTCCAGTTTCCTCAGCTGTTCTCCTAAGACTTGTTCTATAGACCCTTCACCAGCTGTACTGTCCTCTGGATGCACGCAAGCACCTCAATGACAGGAGGAGGGCCCAAATCTGGACACAGCACTCAAGGTGTGGCCTCACCAGTGCCGAGTACAGGGAAACAGCTGTTTTCTAGTCCTGCTGGCCACACTATTACTGATACAGGCCAGGATGCTGTTGGCCTTCGTGGCCACTTGGCACACGCTGGATCACGTTCAGATGGCTGTCAATGAACATCATCATCAACAGGTATTAAAAACTGTCTGAACAAATAAAACATTAAAAACACAAGTGAGAACACAGGATGTGGCACACTGCAACAGACCCATTTTGGCCAGCTTTAGCTCCTGTGGGAGACATACTGACCAAGGGCACCTCAAATGAGCTGAATGGCTGTTCCCTCCTGCCCCAGATATTCCACCAGCATAAAACTGCTGTTCCACTTACTGTGTCACCGCTGTACCACTTATTGTGTTGCTGCTGTGGGCAGGAAGATCTCTTAACAGAGCTTCCTTCCTCTTTGCACCAGTCTCGTGAGGAAATCTGCTAGAACAACCTTGGTTTGACATTTATGTTTGAGCACTAGCTGACTGCGGACCTTTTTATCTTCAGGGCTGTCTGTAAATGGCACATGGAATCAAGCTCTGACCACCAGTGGTGAAGGTTATTACAAGACTGCCATCTGACAGCCCATGACAGCAGCATGTGGCAGCTTAGATATGCTGGGTGTACATATCCCCACCTCTTGCATCTCACTTCCAACCTGAGCTCCAAATGGCGTATTGCAGGTGTGAGAGCTGCTGCTGGTGGAGCAGATGGATGAACTGCCAGGGCTGCCCATGGTTGATGTGCATTAGCAGAGCTGTGTGCAGAGCAGCTGGGGAACCATGCACCAGGCAGAAGGGGAGCCTGAAAAGAGCTAAGTCCTGGAAGCCCCAGGCCTAACACCAGCACATTACTTGCATCTCCATTGTTTGTCACTGAGAAAAGATGGAGAGGAGCCAGCACTTGTGGCTGTACTTGTAATGTAGACTGCATTACTCGGCTCAGGTAAGGAAGCTGGATGGAGGCAGCCTGGCATTTGCAGGGTGCAAAGGAAAGGAAGTACTGCTGCATGTACTGGGATATCAACTCTACTTATGAGCAGATACACACTATCATTTCAATCTCCTTCTGTGAATAAGGAAGGAGACAGCAGCTCTGGTCTGCTCATGATCTGCAATCAGAGCTCTTGAAAGGTGGAGTGTTTTTTATTACCAGACTCCACAAAGCATCCTACACACCCTGCCTGGCCTCAGTGAAGAGATGCTGCTGAAGCAGGAACATGTCCCAGCAAGATCTAAACACCCTTGGAAAGCATAGCAGGGATCAAAGAGGAAAAGCTTGCATCTTGTAACTGCAGTGGACATAGAGCTTGTGAATCAGCTGTTATAGAGACATCTCTCCAGATATCCAGCAGCTATCCCTCATTTGCTGGTGGTGGTTTCAAAACCAGACAGGCTGACTCTTAGGGCTAAACATGCAGTGTCCCCCATGACATAATCTTTGCCCACATCAGGAAGAGAATCTGGATATTCAGCTCCACTATTCTGCTTTGCTTCACTAGCCTTGAGCAAACTCCAACCTACCATACCTAACAGGCCTCTGTGATAGGCAGAGGGATCCTGTGCGAGACACCCTCTTGGACCTTCCTCCACATTATTACTCACTTTGTCCCTCCAGCAGCCTGGTCTATTCCTGCCAGTGCCCAGAAGCAAGAGAGATTTCAGGTTACCTTCATACAGTGACAAATCTGGCGCCCCTCTCCTGGCACCAAAGGAGGCAAGAGGACCCTACTGCAGGACATTGCTGGCACTAAATGCACAAGTCTTGAGCCACAGAGACGTCTGGACATAATAACACCATCAGCTCCTCCTGACCTTTCAGCAAACCTCCAATTAGTCGACTGGAAAGCATTTTTTCCAACCACGGGACTACAAGGGAAACAAGTCTGAGAGCTTCGCCCTGTTCCATGACGAGCACCTGTCCTGATGGCAGCTGGCTGGACTCCTGCATCCTGGCTAGCTGTGGGTGCTGGGGAGCTGCTATGGCACTAGAGCTGGCAGAGTGTGAGCAGGAGCCCATTTCAGTTTACAAGCTGTCTTCTCCTGGCAAAGACACTTGACTCATACAGATCATCCACAAGGAAAATATGTTATTAATAGCCACTCCTGTGTGACAGAAAGATCTCCTGGGCTACTGCCTCCCTGCTTCCTCCTGGCCTTGTCCCTGCCAGGGCACTGGAGGGACTGAGGGACCCAGGAGCCCGTCTGGAGAGCTGCTGGTCATTCCCACCCCACTGGCACACCACAGAGGCCTTGAGCCTCTGTTTCCATCATAAGTGTGCACACCCCACAACGCCCTTTCAGTGCTCTGATACTCAATCTTCCCATGTACGCTGCTGTCCTCACACCACCCCTGCTGAGATCCTGTCCCCGCTCTCCCGTCCTGCTTCCCACGCATCATCGCCAACCTCTCCTCTCCCTGGGGCTCCCCAGCCAGGCATCTCTGACCTTACAAGAGCAACCTGCACAGATGAGGTCTGCTGAGGAAGATGCCCCCGTGCCAAATGGGGAAGGGAAAATGCCGGTCAAGATGTGGTGCAGCCCTCAGGCTTTGGTTGCAGTGAGATGTGGAGTGATCAGCAAGTTCCCGAAGTGTGTGCTTTGCTTCTACTCAGAATTTCCATTCCAGCTGTCATCTCTCCTACCATCACGCAAATAAAACAGAGTCAAGAGCTCCCCCATGCTGGGTCCAGTATGAACAAGGAGATGGGGCTCCCCCCAGCACAGGGGCAGGGAGGCTCCATCCAAACCATGAGCCTTTCAAAGCACCATGAGGGGTAAGCTACAGCCTATGCTCATCTATTTTAGGATTCATACATTTGACCTACTTGCAACAAGTGCCACCACCTATACGGGCCACTTCCAGGCTTCTGAGCTGCAGGAGCATGGTATTCCCAGAGCAAGGACAAGAACATCCTCAACTGCACTGTCACCTTGCAGAGCAGGGGATTACTGCTGCAACCATAAGGTTACACCTCCAGGCTGCAGAAGCCAGTTTCTGATTCTAGCAGGGCACTCAGAGGGCAACGCATCTCAGCTTATCTCTCAGTGAATCCTGGGCCTGATCAAGATGAATTCAGACCTCTCTGCTAGTGGGAGAGCAAGGCAAGTGCTTAGAATCCAGCTGGTGGTCAGATGCATGCAGCTGCAGAGGACCTCCTCCCAGCCCTGTGGTCCCTGAGGTCCCTGCACGTACTGCAGGTACCCAGAGGGCCCTGTCAGGGCTACTGGGCATGGACATTAGAGCAAGGCACCCCAGCAATATCTAAGCATGTTTGCCAACTTGCTCAGAAGACTGTCAGTGTCACTGGGCACTCTGGGTGGCCAACCTGAAGGTCCAAGGACAGCGCTGCTTCACAAGGGACAGGCAGCTACGTCAGTGTAGCCTCTCTGTACCCATCTTGTACCTGGCTGAGGAAGAGCACAGCTCACAGCCAGTCAGGAGCTGGAGACACCACAGGGAGGAGATAGAGCCTCTAAGATGCTTTCTTTGAATGAGCAAGTAAGGGTGACAGATGCAGCACCAAGGACCAGCAGCTTCTTTGGGGTGGGATTGTAGCAAGGCAAAGAAATTAAACACCACAGTTTGACAGTTTGTCATTGTAGGCTTTTCCAAGTGGCAAAGCCAGGTGGAAGGCCACTGCCTGGTCATGACTCAATTAAAACAAGGCAAAAGCCATCCCACCTTCATGCCTGGACCTTCACAAGAAATTGCTCACATTTGGTTTTCTGGGAAGAACAGGGGCTGGGAGCAGAAGGGACTGAGACTTTTTATACAGTTCCTAGCATTTTCCCAACACCCTTCTCATGGCAACTCCATCCCACCTCACCCCAAGTTCTGCACGATGCCATGGTGCCATCTCCTTTTCATCACCTTCTTAGGGCAAATGTGAGATCTGTTTTAAGGCACATCTGCCAGAGTAGCTTAGATCCTCCACAGAGGCTTTATAAAATGAAGAGTTTGCCAGCCCTAACATTCAGAGTAATGTTCCCATTACAACAATGTGATTTCCTTCCCAAAATCCATGGAAGACAGTGTTTTATCTTAATTTAAACCAAAACCATCTCCTTGGAGCCTCCTAGGCTGACTCTAGGCATTTATATCCCTTGACAACTTTCCACCATCATAATGTTATGAAGTTTATATGCCACTACAGTAAATAATCTGCCTCCTGGCAATCAAGAAACCTGACAGCACTGATGTAAACAATCTGTTGCTGCATTTGGCTGAGGAGTCGAACAGCAAGACTGACAGCCTTGAGCCATGAATTAACCAGGGCTGAAATGCAGAGGGTGAGCCACCACTGTCAGCCACGGTGCTGGGGCTGAAGCTGAGCAGGGGTCGGGGGAAAGGCTGGCCACACAGTTTCTATTTTGGTCCCACCAGCAGGACCAGCAATGCAGGCTGGGAAGGACTTGGAGAGATTCTTCTTTCTCTGAGCTTCCTTTCCAGAGTGACATGCATGAAGCCAAGCAGCAGGGGCCTCAGCAGGGTGTCCTGGTGGTTTAGGTACCCAGACCGTGGTTTCTCTTGCAGATTCCCATTATCACACCTAGTGATGGTCCCCTCCTTCAGTACACACAGCTCTGTTCCTCACAAGGAGGGACATGCTATTTAAAGGGTGGCCAGTTCTACAGCCCAGCTGTTAGATCCAAACTCCCAGAGCAGCCCCAGAGTTTTTCCCCAGCACACAAGGACAAACCTCTGGCACAGAAATTACTACTGGCCACAGTGCTTCCCCAGGCAGGGCAAAGCACAGTGTCTGCCCAGGGCAGCAGCCCCGGGGAGGAGGCGATGAACCTTGTGTAACAACAAAGCCGCAGTGTGGCAGATACAGAACACTGGCAGTGATTCCCAGGGCTAGTAAGTCTCTGCACCTCCCAAAGCAAAGTCAAGAAAACATCAGGCACTTCACAACAGGCACTGATCACTGATCAGAAAGATGGGACTCACATGCCTCCCTCCAGCTCACAGCAGGGGTCAGGAAGAACATCCCGCTGATCCTGGCATGAGCAGGGAGTAACAGTGGTGCCAGCACCAGAGGAGATGCCAAGAGTCCATAAATCTGTCCTGCTTTCCTAAACTATCCCAAAGCAAAGCGACTGAGGACTGAGGGTCCTGGCAAGGAACAGGCTGGCTCCCTGACCTCTGCTACTACCTGCAGATTTTCTGCTGCCACCCCCATGCCACATGGACTGGCAGGATGAAAACAGCAGAATGGGTGGCTGCAAATACACCACTGGCTGGGAAACACCACAGAAATAACAGCCAGGCACCACTGAGTGCCACGGTGGCTGTTTGTCACAGACCCCTCGCCTGAGCCCTGGGAACTGCTTTGGATCGGCTTGCTCCAGGCTCCGGCAGCAAACAATACTCGACAGAAGCAAAGCTGTGGGCCTTGGGGATGACTCTGGGGTCAGCTCCCCCTGCCCTTCACAGTGGCCTGGAACCAAATGCCATACCTACAAACTAAGGGCCGCCTCTCCCCCCAGGTCCCCTCCCATCCCCCACCCAGCACAAACAAAAGCAGCAAACGTGAGGGAGAGGGACGAGCAGGATAAAGAAAGGGGAGATAGTGGGGAAAAAACCCCCGTGACCTGATCCGGAGCGGCGCAGCGGTCCCGCAGGTGCCGAGTGGGTGGCGGTGGCCGCGCCACAGCAGCGGCCCAGCCCTCCCCTACCAAGTCCTAGTTTGGAGAGAGCGCTTGGCTTCTCCCTCTGCTCCTCCCCACGCTGCAAACCCTGACAGCGCTCGTTAAAATAACCAACTGCACTTCCTCTCCAAGCTGCCCCGAGGCCGGCTCGCCCCCAGCCGCAGGCGCATGCACCGCAGTGGGCCCGGAAAAACAGGGGTCCCCAGGGCGCCAGCTGCTCCCCCAGCTGCACCTCGGGGATGGCGCAGCTTCCCCGGCAGCGGCAGCGGCAGCGGGACACGGCGAGGAACGCGCCAAAGTGGCGATCCTCTCCTGCCTCCCTGGAACCTGGATAAAGGGGTTTGCGTGGCTGATGAGTCAAGCTGCCAGCCACGGAGAGCCTGTCTTCAAGCACCGGAGGTAACTTGCTTCTGAGTTAGTCTTTGGTCCAGGCAGGCTCCACAGATGTCTCAGGAGCTTTTTGTCTTCCCTCGTCGTGAAAACCCTCCATGGGACCTCTCATAGCCAGGCTGGGGACTTCCCCGTCATGCTTCACCACTATCCGGGTTCCCCAGCTGCCTCTAGGGATCTGCTCCCGGCCAAACACAACGCATCTCCCTTTTGGGGCCACAAAACCCATCTCCTCTGTGGTCTTTGAAGAGAGGGGAGAGAAGGTCACAGCCAAAGGCCAGCTCACTCCACAGTGCGTCACCAGCTATTGTTATTTCGGTCATTTACTCGGGCGATGAGAGCCGATAGCCACACAGGCCATAGTGAGTGAGTCAGTGCGGGTGGCAGCAGCTGAGACCTCGTCCTTTCACACCCTGCCCCCTCCTGCCTGCCCCTTCCCTTTGCCTACATGTCATGGCTAAAATTAGACAGCTCTTCTCTGTGTGTAGGAATGTGTGTGCGCTTGGACTGTGCCTAGCGCTCCTTGGGGCCTGGAGCAGGACTACAGTAACACAATCATTGCAAAATGTCACAGAGGCTGCAGCCAATGTGGCAGAGGCAGCCAGCTGCCTTCCCCGATGGGTGTCTTGAAAGCAGTTCACGGGAAACCATTCCCCAGAGCGTAGCCAGGCCCAAAGGCTGAGCCACCACCATTGCTGTCATCTCCATCACGGCAGAAGGAGTAACTGGCCTTTGTGAATCAGTGGGAGAGAGGGGTGGGGAGGACACATGAACAAATCCATCCATTGCCAAAGCTGCTGAGGATTGCATTCAGCCCCTTTCTCACAACACCAGATGGGAAAGGGAGCTGGAGATACACAGGGCAGGCAGGAAGTGTCTACCCTGGTCAGTCCTCTCCACCCTCAAAATGGGCAGCTGGTGAGGGATGGAAGGTTCTGCCTCCTTCCCTACACAGGGTATCTACATCCTTCGGAATTCCCTTTCCACTGCCAGGAAAGACCCAGCTGCCTCTAGCAGTCAGGCAGATCCCAGCATTGTCACAGCCCCAGGGCAGCTATGCTGCCAGCTGCAGAAGGGCCTCTAGGAACAGGCCCCAGTCCATCATTGTTAAGACTCACTTACTGGGACTGGCAGGATGTTTTATCAAAGAGAAAATTAAAAATGTGCTGTAACTAGTCATTCATTCAGAGCAAAGTAGCCTGATAAGAGATAGCGGCTCCTTGACATCCCAACCTCCAGCCAAGGAAGCTTAGCACAGAATCACAGAATGATTTGGATGGGAAGGGACTTTAAAGGGCATCTCGTTGCAACCCCACTCCCATAGTCAGAACACCTTCCGCTAGACCAGGTTGCTCAGAGTCCCACCCAGCCTTGCCTTGAACATTTCCAGGGAGGGTTCAGACTTCTAGCTTGTCTCCAATGGCCCCATGCCCACCCTGCTCTTCCTGTCCCCTGTGGTCTATGCATAGCAGAGACTCCTGCTGATACCACTTGCTTGCTCCTCACATCACCACAATCCTGTCTCCCTTCTGAGCTGGCAGGACCTGGACTTACAAATGGAAACAGCCTGGAGGGGTGACCACAGTGGATTCCAAGTGGCCCCAAAATCCCTTCCAAGTCAATCTGACCACCAAGAGACCAGGTCACTAATTCTCCAAGTCCGTGGAGGCAGCAGGAGCAGGAAGCCTAAGAGCCCTCTCCTCAAGTTCAGTCATGCAAACCTTGCTGCCATTCTCCTCCTATCCCCGTGACTTTGAAAGCCCTCAGCCTGTTCACATGCAGGCAGGTGAATGGGTTGTGATGGAGACCAGTGGCTCCCAGTGCTGCTGTCAGAGGTTTCAGTCTGCTGTGTTCAAGCAGAAACCACTGCTCCAGGCCAAGAGGCTCCCCAGGCCCACGCAGCCCTGAGCAAGATTTTCCATGTGAGGAGATCCTGGTCCCACGCACCTGAAACCACACCACAAGTGGCAGCCCCTGCAGGTGTCTGCAAGGGGAGAACTGCTCAGCATCGCTGAGAAACCCAGTCCCCAGTGATCTCTCTACACCACAAAGCCTGAGACAGAAAAGACACCTCCCAAGCCTTCATCATGACCCTGTGACTAAGCAAAGCACATGCTGACTTACTACACAGGTGGCATTTGCTAGTTTAACTGTGACCCTGTTATTGATAGCACATCTAACCTTTGATTTTACTTTTTCACCTCATGGAAGCAAGTGACAAGTCTTTTTCTGCTGCACCTCACATCCAAATTCAAGTAACTCCTTTTAACAATGTTAAATCTATTATTTCTTGGCTTTGCTGAATGTCAGCTTGTCCCACTGCAACAAATGGGGGGGCAGGAGGAAAAGTTAGGGTCTTTTCTCTTCCACCCTTTTTGCTCTAAATGCCCTCAGCATGTCTGGTCTTACGTGCTTCCTTTTCTTCTTTCACCTTAACATCCCCACATCTGCCAGAATGGGCTTTTTTCTCCCATCATCCTTCATAGAGAGGGGAAGAAGCAATGCCTGTGCCGAGAGCAGACCACTGTCCCCCTTCCTGGAATGGACTTCAGCACAGACCAGTAACACAGGGCTGCCTTGCTCTGCTTCCCGAGTTTCTCTGCTCCTCCTCCCATGCCCAAAGGGACACTGGGTGCTCCAGAGATTTGCGGTGTGGGAGGAGTGACCCATGCTCCAGGTGCAGAAGTTGGGTAGGTGCTATTGTGAGGCTCTGAGTGGTACCAGGACATGCAAGCCTGTGCAGTGGGGAGCTGGCTGACAGCTGTCTTGGCTGGAGGCTTACCTCTGAGCATCAGCCAGCCCACGGCAGCAGCTGACCAGTTTAAGCCATCAAGCTCACCAGCCACTTCAGCATAAAAAAAGCTCTATGCAGATGCTTTGCCAAACCCTTTCTTGCAGAAGGGAGGAAAGCAAAACCAGGAGCGATGAGTCAAGGCCAGCAACCCTGCAGAAGGGACATGTCACAACACCCAGCTGAAGTCAGCTGCAGGGAAAGGGCTGGAGTTGCACAGCAGAGCTCCAGAGCTCTGAAGAGAGACCGTGCCCTCTGGCGTTCAACCCACGGCTCTTTGGACCTCTCCAAAACCTATTTGCCTCCCCTCTGCAGAGCACTAACTGGCCACACTGCCTCTTGCTCCCAACACCTCCAACCACAGGACTCCCAAGCAGCCCTGGGACACAAGATTTTTGTGTCTACATCAGACAAACAAGAGACTGAGTGGCAAACTCAGAAAGGCTCAGGATGCCATGCAGACAAATTGTGTAGCAGAAGCCAGAAAGAGCAGTAAGGCACTTTCTTTTCCACTGCGGCACTCACACACATGCAGCCAAATCCTGACCAGGCTGACATGCAGTTCTACAAAGACCAAGGCATAGGGAGCCTGGGAATGGAACCTGGACTTGTCTCTACCTCCACATCTCCTCAGGTGCACTTGTGAGTGAGGTATTGGCTTAGCCCCAACACAATGGCTAGCCTAGGAACTGGCTCCCACACAGCAACTACATCCCAGCAATAGTGATTGTCTCCCAGGCCCTGTTTTTCCACTATTTCTGGCAGTCATAGCCTTACTGAACTTCAGAATGCTTCAGCTAAATTTTATTATTTATTATTATTTAATTTAGTCATTTAGCTAAACCACCTTCTGTGCTGTCACCTTATGTCTTCCAAGCACTCCGCATGCACTGGGTTTAGGTGCTCATGCCCACACTGGCTAGGACATAGAGGAGGAAGAGCTCACCTGACCTTCAATCCAAACTCCAGCAAAACAGAAGCTGCCATGTTAGTTGATCAAAGTCCAACAGCGAGCTGCCCTCTAGAACAAAGTTAGTGACACAGGCATGAGGCAAGCAGCCTGGCCTTCGGTGGCCTTGGTTAGTACAGACAGAAGAGGGTGAAGTGGGGTGAGACGTGGGTGGGAGGGAGGAGAGCTCTTGAAGAGAAACGTTGCAGCAGCTGCTGGGACTGCACAGCCCGTGCAAGCCGTTAAGGATACCACATACTTATACACCGCTGGCCGGTGCTTTATCCTCCTGGATCCCCATCGGCCGGGCTGGCTGCCCTGGAGACAAGAGAAGACACCTTTGTGGGGCAGGTGGAGTCTAGGGACACAAAGAGAGTGGTCAGCAAGCCATGAACATGCCTGGCTGCTCAGCACACAGCACTATCCTCCCCCCACCCCAGTTTTGCTGCCCCAGTGCCATCTCTCCACCACATGTGCTCTCCCTATGCCTTGGCACTTGCAGATTCCAGGGGCTCCAATGGCACCCATGCCACCACCCATGCTGTCAGCCATGGAGGTCAATGCAGGCAACATGCCCATGAAGCTGGAGTCAGCAACACTGTTTTTCCCTAAAGAGACAGTCAGCAAACATGAAGTGCCACACTCCTGCATCTGCAATACTAACCCAGCCCAGTTCAGAGTCACCTCCAGCCCAACCCAGCCAGCTGCAAGAGGGCACATAACTCAGGGACCAGCGGCAGGCTGGCACAGAAAGGGAACTCCTGCTTCCCTTCCTCCTTCCCTGTGCTGGCCTGGTTCCTGGCTGCCTTCTTTCACCTCGACTGCTGGGTCCAGTCATGGATTTGAATTTCAAATAAATCATGAAGGCACTCTCCAAGCCTTGCACAGAGGAGCATTGTTTGGACAGGGCAGAGCAGTTCACCTGTTCCCAACCCTCTGGCCCCTGTGCATGGGCACCAACCCTTAGGAACCCTGTCTACCACCAGCCAGGGGCTGGGTAGCAAAGCTCTTGGTGACTCAGTGCAGATGGGAAGTGTCATTCTTGGGACCCCTCTGACACTCACCCCCACCACATCTGCCTCCTCATTCATTCAAACAAGAAAACTTGTGGGCGGGTAATGTTTGAGCCCAGGTGGGGGATCCTCAGCAGTAGCCTCTGCCAGAACATCTCCTGGTCCCATGCTGACCTGCAACCTTTCCAGGAGCTGTACTGGGGAGCAGGATACCTCCTTCCATGCATCCCGGCAGCTCTCACAGGACAGGAGCCCTGTAGCTTCATAATCCTGCCATCTGCCAGCCTCACATGGGTGCAAAATCTCTGCAGAAAACACCCCCCCGCCCCCTGCCACACTTCAGCAGTGGCAGCTGCCATGCGCTAGCTGCCAGAATGCCCCACACCATGTCCTCCTGTGTGGTGACCTCGAGCTTGGGCAGTAAGAGGCTTAGCCCTGGATCTGAGAGGCTCCTGGCCAGAGCAAGGGTGGCAAGGCAGGACGATGTACAGATAATCAGACCAAGTGAGAACTTTCACATGGAGGGGACGGCATTTGGCCATCTGCATGGGCCCCTGCTCCCTCTATTGGATGGCTACAGGCCATGGCCAGAGGCTGGGAGCTCAGGAGGAGGCTCCAAACCATCTTAGGTACTTCTACCTTGTGATTCTCTATCCGCATCCTGTTGGGGAGTGCTGCCCTAGAGTGGAGGTGGGGCCCTCCACAGCCAGTGGGGAGCAGGCAGCAAGGAGTGCCCCTGCTCTCTGGCTCTGGATCCACAGCTGGGCTGGAAACGGCAAGCGAGCGACAGGCTGTTTGGCACACACGTTTCCTGTGAAAGCCAAGCTGCACCAAAACAAGGGGAAAACCTTCTGCAAGAAGGCTCTGTGTTAGTTGCCCTGACTTCCTGGGCCAGCCAGCTGGGACACGTAACTTTCTTCAAAGCTATAGCACGTGCTGGAGCCAGGGCTGCTCCAGCCCTGCAAAGAGATGAGATGCTGCTGGGAAGCAGGAAAAGGGAGACAGGATGAGTGGAGCCACGAAAAGAGCAAACACTAAGCTCTTGCCTATTGGTGCCAGGTAGGATTTTCATACTCTGGCTGAGTGCCACCACGTGAGGCTGGGACTAGAGCCTGCCACAAGCTGGCATCCTGCAATAATGTCAGGGAGCCAGCAACAGCCTATGAGACACACCAAAGGAATCTCCCATCAACACAGGGCACATGGAGGACAGGGCAGCAGCAAAAGGGTGGGTCTACCTCCAGCCAGATCTGTCTCTGCTCCCAGAGTAGGGCTTTCCCACCAGTGCCATGTACCTGCCACTGTGCACCCCCAGCTTGGGCAGCATCCTGCAGTACCCCCAGAGACTGGTCTCCAGTTCTCACAGCTGGGCAGAGCTTCTCTGCGTTGGTGCATGCTTAGCTCATTTTCCCAGGCCCTGAACCACTGGGAAGGACTAACAGCTGTCAGCTGGGCAAAGCTCAGCCAAGCTATTTCCAGGCACTGGAGCAATGGTCATAGGTAGAAACTGGAACTGACAGCCTAACCCAGACAGCACAACCTGCCCGGCAGCCAGGGCTGAGACAGGAGGCCCATTAACTCCTACTGTCTGGGACAGCATGGAGTGGGAAGAGATCCTCTCAGCTCCTCATCCTGGCACAATGAGGAAGAGCTTCCCCTGGGGGCAGAGCTCACAGTTAAGTACAAAATTAGCACCCTAAGGCATCAACCCCTAAACTGCAGGCAGGAGAACAGCACTGGGTCTAACATTCATCAGCAGTGGACAGGATTCCATCCCTGCTGGGCACTGGCCTGGCCAGCACAGTCTCACCGCTTGCCTTGGCAGAGCTTCACCCTCCACCTATCATCCTGATAGGGAGAAGAAGAAAGCCTCCCAGCTCCCAAACACAGACTGCAGCTGCTGCTGGATCTGCAAGCTGCAACACAGAGTATACTTTTGTATTACTGGAGAGCTGGCTAGGGAAAGCTCTTGAACTCAGGATTGCAAAGACAGAGCCACTTATTATCCCCAGAGCCTGGTGCCAGCTCAAGAACCAGAAGGACAGGTTTCCCCTATTTCCACGTCTAGCCCATGCTGCCAGGCCAGATCTGCACCAGTCCCTACCTCCAAAAGTCTCCAGCAGAAGCCATTCACCTCCTGCCAGTACCCCAACTCTTCCAAAAAAGATTGTTTGTGGGCCCAAGGGTCAAAGAGTCTTAGCCTGCAGCCCTCACTCTACTCTTGAACTCAGCATCTCAAAGTCAGCACTGGTTTAAAAGAACCAGCAAGCAAGCAAATGCATAGCTGAGAGATAACTCAGGAGCTCCAGCTCACAGAGTCACCTGGGAAAAAGAAAACAGAGCTCCACTAAGAGCAGAACTGCAAGTTAAATTTAGAGGCTTTGCCAAGTCTCTGGGGAGACTGCCTGCTCCCCAGGCACTGCACGGTGATGATTGAAGGAAATCCTACGCTGTGTGTCTCCCACCACCTGCCAGAGCTCAGGTTACCTTTCCTGAGAGCATCGCCCCCATTGCAGAGGGCTGTCCTCCCCTTATGAGCATCTCCTTAGTCCCCAAGAGGACTCACACAATCAAACAGCTCTCAAACTCTCCCTGCTTGTTCCACCCACAGCTCTGCCTCTCCTCTCTCAACACTGTATCCTTGCAAAGACCTGTGTCCACTCCCAATGCCTGATTCTCTTCCTATTGTTTTTGTTCAAAGGAGGAAAGCCTCTTTTGAACAAAAACATTCTCCCTCCTTTCAGCCCCTTGAGGAGATTACAGCCTTTCCTGGAAAGGATGCTCCAGCTGCTAAGAAGCTTAGTGGAAGGTGTCCCTGCCCATGGTGGGGGGATTGGAACCAGATGATCTTTAAAGTCCCTTCCAACCTAAACCATTCTATGATGCTATAATTAAAAGTCCTGACACCTTCTCTGAGGAGGTACATGTCACTGTGGCAGCCCCTGCTCCGATATTGGGAGAGCAGGGGAGCTGCCAGTGCATGCCTGGGACTGGAGAGACAAGGCAGGTGGCAGGTAGGGTCCACACCATGAAGGACCTCAGCCTCTGGAAGCAGTCAGACCCCCCATGCTGATCCTTCCCTGCCCTATCCCACAGCCCCACTCTGAGCTGGCAGCTGTCCCAGCCTGGCTCTGCTGTGAGGCTGCATTGGCTGCCAACAGGTAGGGCTGCTCAGCATGCCCAGTGCTTTATTTTTCCCCCGTTAAGGAAAAAAGTCCCTAAGCCCCACAGGAGGTCAGGCCCTGAACAGAGCAAACTGAGCAGCGGAAACAACTCTCTCAGCACATGCCATCTGCCCTGCAAACAAGCCCCAAGTGTCACTGCAGGGGACAGCTGGGGATTCCCACAGGTGTCACCGGCCTAGGCCCAGCTAAAGCTACCCATCCATCACCTCTGAGCAGGATGAGGAGCAGAGGCTGGAGGGTTTCAGAGCTAGAGGCATACAAAATCTGCATGCACGGAGAAGTAGGAAGATGATTGCTTAACAGCTAGCTGGCAGCACGGTGTCTCATGAAAAAGCTTGTCCCGAGGGAAACGCTGCTCTCAGCCTGCCAGCCTGCAGAGCACAAACTTCAGGCTCCTCACTACCATCTGGTCTTCCCCCACGGCACCTGGGGCTTACCCCACTGCGCAGCCTCTCTACTGCACCTGCACAGGGGAAAGTGGGCCCGAGGGCCAGCAGCTTCGAGGCACCCCCCGCACAGCAGGGATGGGGAAGGCTGGGCTGCTGTCCCAGTGGCACATCGTTCTCAGCTTTCACATGGGTGTAAGCACCAAGCTGCAAGAACGACAGTGACAAGAGACGTCCCAGAAAGATGTAGGCGGGTGCTTGGCTCAGTTTCTTGAGTGCCGTTTACCCACACGCTGTGCCACCCACAGACCTTCCCTAGGGCAGCGGCAGGCACCCCCAGGCTCACCTGCAGGCACCAGCACAAGACTTGCCAAAGGAGCACAGCCAAAAACTTGGTCCCACGCTCTGCTGGACTACCAGCTGCCAGCTGCCCCACTGGTGGCTATGGTCCCTGCTTATGCTATCACATCAGCCATTACACATACTTCCTTTGAAGTGGGAATTGTTACAGAAGCTCTGAAGTCCATAGGGAAGATTCATTTCAGCATCCCACTTCACTGGCATGGGGGTGAGCAAGAAACAGGCATTATTGTCCCCAGCACTTACACTCCTTCCCCAGTTCCTCCCTGGAAAGGGTAAACTGTACAGTTCACTCATAGCACAAGAAGCAGGGCACCTAGAAAGGCAATTTAATCCTAACCACCTCTTATCTGATCAGCCCCAATCTCTTTATCAGCCCAATTAAAAGAATTACCCATCCACGGCCTGGATGCATGTATTGTGCACTTGTCTCTGTCAGCTCTAGAGCCAATTACTCCACCCTCCTGTAAGGCAATTAAAAGGTACAGAAATAAGCCTGCTTGCAAAACACAGGACTAACGTATCACACCACCTGAGGCCAGAGCTTGGGGGCTCACCTTTCTGTTGCTTCAAATCCCCTGAGGGCTCACCTGCCCTGGGGACAGGACAGGCTCTCTTGCCATTTTGCAGACCCCTTCGTCCCCTGGCCACGCCTCTCAGCATTGCTACAGGCAGAGTCCAGCACAGGGTGTCCACCTCAGGAGACCTCTCTCCTTGAAGCCAGGGCTCTCCAGAGACCCACTCATGCCAGGGAGCAAATTCCTCCCCATTACCTAAGCTTCCTCTAGACCTGTTTCCCAGCCACATATGGCTCTGGGTAAAGCTCAGAATAGAAGCGGGTGCAAATGTCCTCACTGATGGCTGTTGGAAAGCATTTGGTGGGTAGGGGCTGGCTGTACTTCTTGACAAAAGGAATGCGTAGCACAGCCTTCCCTCGTAATTCCCTCAGAAGAGGTGAAGAAACTTCATGCCATCCTCTGCTCCAACGCTCAGGTGGGCATGAATTCAGTGGTGTGCAGCCGATTATCCTGCATGACTTCCCATCGAGTTCACCTCCCACTGCTGTGTGTGGGAGCCCCTTCAGTCTCAGAGGTCCATGGGAATCTCTCCTCACTACCCAGCAGCTCTGGGTCCTGCATTCATCACCCTGAGCCAGAGGGAACTGGGTCCCTCCATCAGCAGCAGAAGGGTGAGAATACACTAAACAACCCAGTGGCCATTTCCAGCTGTCCTGGCAGGCCTGCTGGCCTCCTCCAGCCATCCCAATTTGCCTCTCCCCACCTGTCCACACTGCCAGAGGGTGTTCACATGTGGAGAACTTCCCCTTGGTTCTGATCTACATTGCAGTAACAGCAGCCTCTAGCCCCAGGACTCAGAGAGTGATGCCACACAGTATTGGGAACAGGCCAGAGACTGCCAGCAGCTCAAGGCAGCCATTGCCGACAGCTCTGAAACCAGAGCAGAGAACATCACTCTGTGGTGGAGTGACCTTGCACTCACAGGTCCGGCTTGGATGTGGAGGTTGAAATTGGAGCCTTTCTCCTCCATTCAGCACGTGTGATACCACTCTGGTGGCATTGCATCCTGCTTCAACTGCTCCCATATGCCAAAAATACCCATGAGATGTAGAAAATTTGGCACGGGGCCATCAACACGGCTGAGGGCAAGAGTTATCAAGTACAAGGAGAGGATGAGATAATGGGGGAATTTGGCCTGCAGAAAAGTTTGAGGGGGAACATTATTACTGTCTTCAGCAAGCTGATGGGGAAGTACAGAGAAGACTGGGTCAGATGCTCCCCAGACATGCACGGTGACAACCTGAGAGAGTACAGGCACAGGTTGCAACAAGGGAAACTGAATAGTTATTAGAGGAAAAAAATTCCCAAGTAGCCGAAACATGAGAGTGGGTGTCTGTGGAAGCTGTGTCCTCTACACCCTAGCAACACTCAAAACTCAATATCAGTAGCCTGAACAAATTCGATTCTGCTTTGAGACAGCAGTGTGGACTAGGCGATCTCCAGAGGTTTCTTCAGACCTCAGTTATTCAGTGTTTTCAAAGACCTCCGGATGGCAGAGGTACCAGGCTCTGGTACTCCGAGGTACTTCGCTTACACGGTCCAAATCCCCACGAGGCCAACAGAGAGGCTAAGGGAGCACAAGGAGCTCAGCTGGCTCTGGGACGGATGCATGCGAAGCCGGCATGCGAGGCGGCAGCACGGGACGAGCACAGCCATCCCCCGGCGGGGCAGCACTGCCAGTGTCGCAGGCGAAGCACGGGACGGGCGCGCGGGGATGGAGACGGTTAGCTCCGGGCGGGTGGAAGCGAATCCCCCAGGGACGAGGCTCCGGTTCCACGGGGACGACAGCGCGCGCAGCGAGGGCAATGCTCCCCAACTTCCCATCACTAGTGCCGAGAGCTTGAAAGGAGGGAAGAGCAAACTCACCCCGCTCCATCCCTACACCCTGTCCCGCACCCCCCTGCGGCTGCGCTCAGCCGGGGTCAGCCCCTCGACCGGGCCTGATGAGGCGGCTGCTGACGGCCCGGCGGCGGGAGGCTCTTTGAGAGACGGTGCTCCGCCGCCTCCGTTCCGGAGGCTCCAGCCGCCTACAGCCAGCCTTGCCCGTGAGCCTCGCTCCCTCCGGCCCCGCTCCGCCGCCAGGTGCCGAGGCGGCGGCGCAGGCACCACCCGGAGCTCGCCCGCCCGGCGGGACCCGCCGTCCGCCCCGCCCGGTGCTCACCTGCGCCCGAAGAGCTTGAGGCCAGTGAAACGCTTGTTGCTGTGGCGGCGGCCCAGCGGAGGCGGCGGCGGCGGCCCCCACTCGGGCTCGGCGCCGCCTGACGCCCCGGAGGAGTC
>WAAG01027461.1:31864-90331 GCA_013390105.1 Tichodroma muraria | reverse complement strand
GTGGCCCCGCGCCCGGCGCCGCCGCCTCAGGAAGCCGCGTGTCAGCCCCGCCGCCGCCCCGCGCTCGGAAGAGGCTCGGCGGCAGAAGTGGAGCCTCCCCCTGCCTCCGCCTCCCATTGTTCACCGCCGGACGGAGGGGACGGAGCCAACAGCCCAGCNCTTCTCCCTGAACCCAGCGACACCGCTGGCTCGGCGGGCAGCGGCAGGGGCAGGGCTGGCCTGCTGGCCATGGCTGCCAGTGCAGGGAAAGAGCAGCTCTCCCAGCCCTCCTTTGCATGGAAAATGTGCCGGCCGCAATGGCAACTTCCCCGCTTCCCAAGCGTGTGGAGCCAGGCTGAAAGCCAGGGCTGCGGGGGCTGCCGGGACAGGGCCCTGGCTGCCCGCTGCACGGTGCTCCTGTCGACCCTTAACACCCTGGGTCAGGTCCCGCTGGCAAGCTCAAACACCTGCCGTTTCCAGGAGGGCTGGTGGGGATGGGGACACTTGCCGGCTTCCCAGAAACCGACAGCCCAGGCAAAGCCGGGCTGGCCCGCTGTGCTCACAGGCTTGGCGTCAAAACCACTCACGCGGCCCTCTGACATCCTGGCTGGGTGGTTGTGCTGCGCAAGCCCAGGCACTAAGACAAGAGGAAGAGATTGCGGGCAAGGCGCTGGGCTCCAGGAAGCCTTTCCCCCAGCCCCCGAGTCATGGGCTGTCAGCACACACCGCAGCACCTTAACCCCCCAACAATTAGAGGAAGGCGGCAGAGCCCAGCTTGGTGGGTACCTTATATCCATGTCCCCCGGAGGGCTCTGGGGAACGTCCCAGGAGCGATGCCGCCACATCTGCCGCAGCATGAGCTGATGCGCTCAGCCAGCCCGGGGTTCACTCTCGCTCTTCCTCCCTCGGCAGCTGCTTTCCGGAGTCATCCCGAGGGCAGGTCCCTGGCAGTGCTCCGCCGCCCGGCCGGGGCCCCGGCTTTGTTTTCACCCTCCACCTGGTTCCTCTCTCTGCACTTCCTGGAAGTGTGAGGGCGGCTGTCATTGCAGCCGGCTGCGCAGCCTTCTTCCCATGGCGCTGGCCACCTCCTCTGCCGGGTCGTCTCCAGCGAAGCCTCGTGCGCACCCTCAGCAAGCAGGAGCACGTCCTGGCACGCTGGGCTGTGCGCCGAGGAGCCGCACCTCCCTTGCTGGGTGGTTCTTTGAATGCCCCCAGACTTGAGACAGCCCCCTCTCCCGAAGCTGCCCCAGCACTGCCATGCACACCAGGCAATGGCAGTGGGGTTGTCCTCTTGCCACCCACCCTGGGCCATGCTCATCCTAACTCTGCAGGACACCACAGCACTCACAACTCCTGGGTGTATATGTCCTCCCTGTGTGGCAGGTCTGAAAACAACCTCCAGCATCTGCTTGATCTGCACTGAAGTTCACTGATGAAACACTTCAGTAAACCAGGAATGGGCAGTGTGAAAAGTAGAAGCATCTAGGAGGTTCCCAGCTAGCCTCCAAAGAATAGAGAAACAGCTTGGTATTCATCATCCATCCCCCAGTCTGGGGTGACAGTCTAAGCCTGCAGACCTGGCCTGTCTCCACCTCCAAAAACCCCAACTCTTCACAACCAGATGCTACTTGGTGTGCTCTGGCCCCAAGAAAGCTTCAGATCACCAAGAGGGTCTGTGGTCAGCTTCTATAGGCCAGAGAAAAGCAAGCAAGCAAAGCTGGTCCTGGCAGCCTGCACAGATGGCATTTCTGAAGGGGCACATGGTCTTGCTTTAAACTCCATCATCAAAAGGGAAAAAAAAAAAACATTGACAGACCTTGATCTCACCAGGAAAGCTCTGAGACTGAACACAACCCACTGCATTAATTACTGTGCAGAGAGAGGAAAAGGCAGGTCTTGGATGCCTAACTCTAGCTCACAGATCAGGGAGGGGAGAGTTTTGTTATTGCGGAAGGGTTCGTCATCCCCACTGCTTTGCATGCCATGATAGGTTAGTAGCATTTTCTCCCTGCTTGCAGACATTTCTCTTTCATGTTTCATGTTCTATCTTGTGGTGTTGATGTCTAGTCCTCTTACCCAGGAGCATCAGGAGTACCGGGGCTTGGTGAGGCTGTTGGAGAAGTTACACACCCTGCCCTGAGTGCTTCACCATCCTCTGTGCACTGTGTCCATGTGTCCTTTCATAGTCCTGTCCCATGGGCTTCGTGCAAAATTGTGGAGGAACCCCTAGAAATCCCAGTCCTGGCTGTTCTTGGTCAGGAGACCAGAGGAGACAGACCCTGCTGCACAGGCTTCTCTGCAGGCAGCACAGCAGAGGGGTAGGAATCACTGTGCTGGATGTTACTGTGAATTGGCACCCTTCATGCTAGTTTGTGCAGCACCCTGGTACTGAAAGGATTAAGCTGCCTGCTTCAGCCAAACTCAGCAGGATACCTGCCTGTGGGATTCACTGTGAACAGGGATCAGATAAGGGAGGGAGTGGTCAGGGGAAGGATGGCACTTGGTTCAGGGATCCCAGCTCTCCCCACCCAGCAGCAGGTTGGATGCAGGTTGGCATTGCCCCTAATACTGGTTAGTATTAAATATTATATAAGTATATTATAAGTACTAGCCTCAAACAACCTCCCTGCTCGGGGAGTCCCACTCCATGGTCCCCCTGCATACCTACACCACATGCAAGGCTGAAGTTGTGGTTGTAGGGACAAACAGGGGAGGGAGGCTGTGTTCTGCTGCCTCAGGGAGCTGACCTGTCTTGCCTGATGTGGAAAAACTACAGCAGGAGGAAGGGCAGGAGCATCCCCTCTGGCAGCAGCAGGGTCTTGGGTCAATTTAAACCAGGTAGTATGGCAGGTTTAAGATGGGGCTTGGGACTGCATTATGCCGTTCCTCCCTGGCATGCTGCAGGTATGTCCCTACACAGCCAGGCTGTACCCACAAACTCAGTGTTTCTCCAAAATTGCTTCTTTGGACATTTCTGTCTCCTGTTACACACAGTCCCATATCCAGTTCACCACTGCCTTGCACATAGGAACATCCAGAATGAGAGTGAACACACACTAGCACTGTGCTCCAAGGTGCTTGGAATCACCGGGTGCTGCCAGCTCCAAATCCATCCCACACCTGTGCCATGCACTACAGCCTGTGTCTGACAGTGGGGCCCAGCAGAGCTTGTCCCTGGTTTTGGAAAGAGTCGAGGCAGGGGATAGTGAGGTGCTTGCTTGTCACCCCCCACCAAAGTCTGTAAGGAGCCAGCTGCTCATTCCTAGCACTTCCCTCTGGTCGTGCCACCCATCTCCTCTCCCCTGCTGCACAGAGGGATGCGGAGACAGATGTCTCTGTCAGAGTGGAGCGGGCTTGGCTTGCTGGAAATGAATGGGAATTTGATTATGCTGCTCTGCAGAGCAGGGCTAACACGATTAAAAGGCTAGCAGGCAGGACTCAGAGGAAGGAGATCCCCTCTCTGTCCCTTTCTCCCTGCTGACAGTGGAGGCTCTCCTGTCCTTCTTCCTCAGCCCCTGCGCTGCCCAGGCTGTCCTGGGACTTCACAAACATCCAGAGTCCAGATCTGAAGGCAAAAGAAGACAGCAGAGAGTTGCAACCACCTTCCCCTGGACTCCTCAGAGCTCCTACCTCCCTCTCTCCAGCAGCTCTTGACAGCTCTCCCCTCTGGCCTGCCTGCTCTATGACCAAGCTCCCTTGCTATTTACAATACAAAGCAGCCCCCTCTGCTCCACTCTGCGGGTTATATTTAGCTCCTTGGCACAGAACAGCCTGTGAGTTGCATTAGCTGCATCCTATCTGCCAGCCGGGGACCGCGCTGAACAGCCGAGGTGCCTCACATCTCCCTAGCGGGGACAGGAGCTGGCTGGGGGGGCACAGAGGGATACAGGACCCCCTCTTCCCGCTGCCAGAGATGGCTGTGTGGAGCCCTCTGGTGCGTGGGCTAGTCCGGGCGCTACCTCCGGACGTGACCGAGAGCCGAAGGTACGAGTCTGACACCTGGCACGTTCCCCGCCCCGTAGACGGAGCCTGCGGAGAGCTCGCAGAGCTCGCACAGGAGCTTTTGTGCACTTGTGGTTTCCTTTCTGGGTAAACACCTCTCCGGGCTGGGTTGCTAGGAGCAGTGGCAGTGACAAAGGCTACTGCTGCAAGCATCACCCTGAAAGCAGTGATGAAATTGAGAGGGAGCCCACAACTGCCCAGGAGGCCTCTATAGTTGTATAGCCCACAACTGCCTGTCCCAGGCCTCTGTGGCTCCAGGTCAGCTTTCCCTACAGCGAAGTTCTGCTAGCCTCTAGCTTGCCCTATTGCCACTGGAGCCACCCCACTCTGGGAGCTAGAGATGATCCTGCCCCACCACAAAACCTTGGCGGTTTGACACTCAAGGCAAGCAGGAGCTGACTTTGGACTCCCCTTGGCTGAAGTGACTGGGGATTGAGGCACACAACCCTGGTGTTTGCTCCGGGTTTGCTGTGGTGACAGAGGGCATTGGGTCCTTCTGGCATTGCAGAGGCACCTCCCTACTGGGAAAATAATCCCAGAATGTGCAAATCTGGTGCACGAGCCAGCATCATTAGTAAGTTTGGCATGAAACTGCTACTCAAAGCCCTAAATATAACCTGAGTGTAGAGCTCTCTTCCACCCGCCCAAGGCGCCTCCATACACTGTGGCAGCTATTTATGGAAGGAACTTTATTTCCATGGGATTAATATCATTTCTGCTCATTTCAAAACCTTTATATAGCAGCTTATGCTGCCTGCCCCTCGTGATGACTAACGGGTCCCAGCAGGAGCAGGCAGGTTGGCAGCAAGGGGGCTGGGGCCTCCAACCTTCATCTGACATTGAGGATAACTGTGATGCCCACAGCCCATGGAGGAGGTCCTCCAAACTCTGTACCAGGGTTCAATAAGTGTCTCCAGAGCTAGACAGCACAGCAAGGGGATTTCTGTTAGTCCCCTAGGACTTACCATGCTGCAGGAGGGGCACATGATGGAAGGTTAGCCCACCCCTGGGTAACAGCTCCATTACCACCTGACCTGCCTGAGGAAGCAGCCAGACCCAAAACTACCTGAGTGTCACAGGACAGAATAAACAGATTTCCACCCCCAGACACTTCCTCTCCCGTTTCCCCTTCCCTTTGCTTGGCCATCTAAAACACAGGGTGGAGGAAGCAGCTCATCCCAAGCACCATTTCTTTCTTTACTGCTGGCCTGCAGGTTGCTGTGGCATGCCCTCCAACCTCTCAGAATCCTCCCTTCTGCAAAGCCTGCTGGGCAAAGTCCCTTGCAAAGAGACCCCTTGTGAGGGTTGTGTAGGACAGAGGGGCTTTGTTTAAGGGCAGCACAGGCCTGTCACAGCATGTCAACTGAGCCACCTGCTTGGGGTGGCTGGGGTGGGATGGGCAGGGTGTATAAAATCCCTAGCTTTGGATAGGGATTTTAAACCTTGGATAAACCTTGGATAATTCTGGAACAAATTCAGGCTGATAATTTAGGTTGCATTATGGTCCCTTCCTCCCCTGGGGAGGCTGGAAAATTGCAGCCGGCTAATCTGTTCGCAAAATGCACGGTGCACATCTGGAGAAGACAGCTAAGAGAAGAAAATCCTGCTCTGCTTGGCACGGTAATTCCTCATCCTCTGTACCATCAGGGCAGAGACCCTCCCAGCTCTGCCTGGTGCCTCAGTGAGCAGCCCTGGGTACAGAATGAGGACCAGGAGGGCTCCGCGTTGCCCCAGCTCGTGGCAAGGCTCAGGGACACAGGGCACCTGGGGAGGTCTCTGCCACCCCGGCTCCTGCTTGCCACCCACCACAGGAATAACAAGTGCTGGGGATGAGTCAGCTTCGAGGCCCCTCCTGCTCTGCAGACACTAATAAGTTTTCCCATTAGTTCCCATTACTGCAGTATTAGAGAGCAATTTGCTCCTAGCTTGCACTGAAGGCCTTGCAAAGGGGGGAAAAGGGCTGCTGTATACGTGGGAGTGCAGATGTGGGGTGACTGACAGCTCCTGCCCAAAACCTTCCCCTGCAGAGCTCTGCACCCCAGAGTCCCCAAAGGCCCAGACCAGAGGCAGAAGAGCTCACCCAGCCTCTGTCTGCCATGGCCGTGGGCATGGCACCAAGATCCTCCATGTCAGTTTTCCACCTGCTTGTAAACTATGTGGCACTTGCTGAGCATGGCATGACATGGTGACATGGGGTTCAGAAGGACATAGACATCTCTGTGCCAAGTCAGCTCTGGAGAATGGTAAGAAGGCAGCTTCTCTTTCTCCCCTCCTCTCAGTCTGACTCACAGCAGCCCAGGGTCAGCCCTGCAATAGTCATGTTTAGTCTGGGCAGGTGCAGGGTCAAAGGATTTCTCCTCAAACCTGAGAGCCATTCTGCAAAGATAGGGGGTAGCAAATCATAGAAGGGCTTAAACACCCTTCTAGCAAAAGAAAGGACCAGGTGGGACAGCAAACCTTATTTGTTGTGACAGAAGAATAGATCGGAAGTCCAGAGATGCTGGCCCAAGCAGGATTTTGGACATTATGGTTGAAGCTGGGAATAGGAGCTCACCGGAGTATCACCAGGCAGTGGCTCCCACAACCCCTGTGAGAGCTATGAGAATCCCTCTTCGCCTCTGCCAGCTTTGCTTGGTGATAGCAGGGGTGGGTAAGCACAGGAGTTACAACAGAAGAGTCACACCAAAAGCCAGGACAGATCTCCTCTTGCTGCAAGGTACCCCCAAAAGGCCCAGACCACTGCCTAGGAGGCATCACAGCCCCAGGATGGGAGTTGGGTAGAAGGAAAATAAGGGGGTCTGCAAAGGTGATAATGAGACTGCCACTGCAGATGGGGCTGTTGCACACGATGGGAGGGACTGGACTAACTGGTTGCCTTGTCTCTGTGCTGAGATGGTTTCTGGTGGGAATGTGCTGGTGGCCGGTGGAAAGAGCCAACCCTGATCCCAGGGGAGGGAGATGCCTCAGGGACAGGCCACTCTAGTGCCCCAGGGCAGCCCTGACACGTGGGGACCCAGGTGTTCCTACCTGTAGGAGACTTGCTTTCTGATGGCCAAGTGCAGGAACTGCTCCTCCACCTCCGCCACGGCCACTGCCCCTCTCATCTCCTCCCAAGCTGGATCCATGCTGCGGAGGCCCAAGCGTTGTGGTCGCCCAGTGCTCTCTCTATCTGCTGCTCCCTGGAGGCTTGCTGTGGCTCCCCTGGCCGCCTCACCATCACGCCTGGCAGGGGAGAAGTCTCTCCAGCTCCTGGGACCTTCAGCCATGCTGGAGCGAGGTGTTTCTCTCTAGGCAAGGAGTCCCACTCTGCCCCCAGAACTTCTTGGGCAGTCCGGTCTTGTCCCACAGTGCTGCTCCGCTTCGCCTCCCCAGGGCCGTGGGACAATCCCAGCAAGGCTTAACTCCCTGAGGGAGCACAAGCACGAGAAAAAACAGTGTCCAACTTTTTGCAGTGGTATTTATTGGCCTCTTGATAGCAGCTTGAGAAGCTCAGACGCAGCAGCTCAGCCTCCTTCTGTCTCTACTGCCCTGCCTCTCTGAAGCGAAGGAATATCTGACACACACACACACACACACACACACACACGGAGATGCTGGTGCTGCTCCTCAGAGGTGCTGGCACCGTGAGAGCAGTGGGGAGGGAGCAGGGAACACAGTATTCGCTGCAGAAGCACAACCCAGGGATAGTGATGCTTGCAAGTGAGCGAAAAAGAGCTTGGATTGCCTTCTGCGAGGTCCCTCTGGAGCTAGGCACGTCCTCCGTCCGTCACTGTCCCCGGCAGCAGCAGCTGAGCGGGAACAGCAGGGAAAGGTAGGCAGCAAGGAAAGTGCCTGTGCAAAAAGCCTGGAGCAGCTCTCAAAAGACAAAGCAGAAAGTGAGCATGAGTGTGTGCTGTGTGCGTGGGGAGGGGGCTGCGGGGAGCTGCATCCAGCAGGCAGCCTGGTGTCACCTTAGAGACACTTGAAACTGGCACTTAACTCTTCGGAGTCTGGGAAGGCAGAGGAGGGTGACAACTCGGCTGCCGCTCTCTGCCCGCAGTCCAGCTGGCACTTGCCTGCCCACAGGGGCTGCTCACAGAGCTGGGTCTCGGCCACTTGTCTTAACCAGACCTGCTGTCAGGTGAAGTCAGGTAGCCTGGAAAACTGCATGACAGCAGCAACCCCAGGAGAGCAAAGTACCTGCTGTTGTGTCCAATCATCCAACATGGATGACATCTGTTCAGGGACAGGGTCCCCAGCTGTGGACAGTGGTATCCATCTGAGCAGAGGTATTGCTGTAGCATGGCCTCTGTCCTTCCGGCTGGCTCACTCAGCTCCTTGCCATTTAGGAGGCTACATTATTCCTGATTTTTCCTTATTCAAGTCAATTTTTCTCCAATCTTGGCATCCAGAGGTAGAAACGACCTTCTATTCTCTGTCCACATCCATCAGGAAAGTTGCATCATTTATTTGTCCCAGGCTGCGACTGGACTTTGTGACTCCAGTCCCAGCCCACTCTGGTGCTGTAGATGTCAGCTGGGGTAAGAGATGCCTACAAAGCTCCCATATGTGCCTGATTTGTTCTGTCCCAGATTCGCATGCTGTGCCTTTACCTGCTAGGCCCCGGAAAATTCAAACCTGCAACAAATAAGAGCCATCCTTGGCAAGGTCCATGGATGCGCCATGGCAAGGTCCTACAGTCATGTATTGCATGAAGAACACATTGCAGTCACCTGTAATCCCAGTGTTTTCCCATGGAAGTCTGGCATGATAGGAGCAGGAACCCGTTCTCAACCTGCTCTGACTGTTGTATCATCTTGGGAGTCATCAGGAGCATCTCATCCCTCGTGCCAGCACTCTCCATCACCTCCATATGGCCCTGTGGCACCTCTGCTGCAGGGTACTGTGGAACAGCACATTCCCATGCCAGTTTTGACCCCAACCTGGGAAGCAACAGGGGCTGAGGAAGTGCTGTGGCTTTTCCTGGTAACCACGGCCCGCTGGGATCTCCAGTTCAAGTTACCGAACCTTTGTCTAGCCCTAAAAGTCACAGTGACATCTCTCTCTGGCTGCGCCTCCTGGGGGATTTGTTTCTCTCAGGGGCACAGCAGCCCCCAAGCCCACTCCTCCACGGAATCGTGACTGGCAGGGAGCCCCACACCCTCCTCGCTGTGTGACTCAACCCCTCCAGCCCCCACAGGGGTTTTGTTCTCCTTGAAAGCTGGAGCGCTGCTGGGTAAGCCCTCCCCCAGCAGCACTGTGCACAAGCACAGCTGGCCCTGGGGAAGCAGCCTCACCCTCACTTGTGGGGACAGAGACCTGCTTGGGAGCTTGCCAGTACTCCCTGCATGGATGCACAGCCCTGCTCCATGTCCTCCTGCTGCCCACAGAGGCTGGGAGCAGGCTGTGGAAAGGGAGAAGCAGCAGGTGCCCAGTGGCACCTGTTCTGACTGCTCACAGTGAGATGCTTCTCCTTCTGCCCTGGCCTCTTCCTGGCCTAGGGAGCCTCTCTTGCCACGGACTATGGGAGCCACCTTCATCTGGTCCTGCCTGACAGCTGGGCTGTCAGGGCAGGACCAAGACAAGCTGCACAGAGGAGCTACAGGGGATCCAGAATGCTGGTCCCCTCTTGCTCCCAGGGAATTTTGGGAAACATCTGTCTTGTCCTTTATGGTTAAAGTTTGTGACCACCAGGCTGAGGAAGTGGATGGCCAGTCAGGGATGGATACAAATAGGAAGTTGTGTGAAAGCAGGGTCCAGATTTCCAGGTAGGAAGGAAGGGAGAGCATTTCTCACTGGTGGATATATCAATGCCATAGGAAAGGAGCTTCAGGGTGGGAAGCAGAGGCCGTTACTGCAGGCACAGGAGACCCCTGAGCCAGGCACAGCAGAGCCCTGAACTAACAGAACTTTGGTCAAGTCAGAGTAAAGGGCCGGACAGTGGGTGCCTCCTGCATTCCCAAGGGGCCTGATCTTGCTCCACAGAAACTCTCTCTGTGGGAAGGATCTTCCAACAGAGGATTTCTACCTTTCTACCCACATGTCAGATTGTATAGCTGTCACACAGGCAGGGTGGGCCAGATTTTGTTTGTCTGGAGGAGACATCACAGGATATGTTTGTGTGAGGTGATGTAATGGATTGCACAGGCTTCTACATCTCTCTCTGCCCACCTGACTCTGCTGGATGTTTTGTTTTTCCGTCATGAATGGGGTAACCCTTCACTTGGAGCTCCCTGAGGACTTGGGAAGAGCAGGCAGATGCTGCCTGAGGATGATGGGGTTGGACAGTAGGATTGGGTCAATCCTGTCCTCCTGGCACCCTTCAGCTGAGCCAGGGCACCTGCTTACCTGGTGCTTACCTGTGTGCCCGGGGGACATGCAGGAGCGTGCCTCTCCTGTGCCCTGGGTGGGGATTTCCTTCTGTGTGGGCATGTGGGATAATGCAAAGGCATATTGGCATTTACCATACAGACCCCATCCTTGTTTGTGCAGGCATAGGCAGGACATGAGCTTTCTAGAAAGCAGGATTTCTAGTGAGTAAAGCTCTGTGAAGGTACAGTTGCCTTCCCTGGGCACAAGAAGAACCTCCACTCTGCTCACCTCTAAGCCCCATTTCAGCCACCAGATTAGAAAATCAACACAGATTTGTTGAAGCAGGCCAGATCAGTGTCCATCCAGGTGCTATCACTGTTAACAAGCTCCCCAGCACCTTGGAGGTGTGAGTGGGTGCAACTGCCCCATTTTCCCCAAAAGGTGTCCAAATGTCCAGTCTTCTTGCCTGGTAGCAGGACCAAAGCCTGTTTATCCCATGATGAATATGTGAGACAACTGTTAGCACGCTCTCAAAAGGGAACAGTAAGAGGGATCATGCCAGACTTGAAGAGCATAGATACTCTCCTGAGAGCCCTAACAGCACATGTTCTTCTGCAAAAAACAAAACATACCCACCAGGCTGCTGCCACGTACTGCCAGTGACCCTCTGGCAGTGGAAAGCCACAAAACCTAAGTATTTTCTCTCTTTTTGTTGTTTTTAATTGGCCTGGTAACAGAACAATCAGGGATAATTTGTCTCTGAAAAATGAAGTCCATGTTCTGTTACCATTTTTTGTTCAGGGCTTGTATGAATTGTCAGTGCAGAGGCTTCTGATAAATGTGACGCTGAATGGGCAGAAGCCCAGCTTGTTGTGGCAGAGCTCAGCTGGGGCATTGGAGCAGACCAAGCATAACTGAGTGAGGCTGAAGGTGACTTGTAAAGAAGGTGATTCTTTCTTTGCTAATTCTCTCAATCTGCTATAATTAGTTGCTGTAGCCAAATTGGTAGGTATGATTGGCTGGTGCATTTTTGGAAGGAATTGTGGGGATCAAAAGATCCTAATGTGCCTGCTTTGAGCAGCTGAGAGATATCTGGTAGACTGCAGAATTAGGAGGATTTGTCAAGATGAAGGGAAGTTTTCTCCTGATGGAAGGGTTCTGATTGGTCTGACTGTGTTAAAGATGCCAAAGCCTGAGAACTCGTCCTTTTAAGAGCTTCCCTCTTGCACCTTGTTTGGAGTGTGCATGAAGGGTGCAGGCCAAAATCTCCCTGGAAGGCAATTCCCAAAGAGGTGTGTGAAGTTTCACAGGGCTGAGCAAAGCAGGACTGGACCCTTCCTTTGGATGAAATGTAATGAGTGCAGGGAGCAGCCCCACCCCATAGCGGGGAAAGGTGCATCATACTGAGGCAGGGTTAGGAGGCTGCCTTTGGATGAGGTGATGCAGGGAAAACATCAGATTCTCAACTCACAACTAGTTCTGGCCCAGGAATAAACTGCAGGGCAGGGTCAGGCATTTCCGTGTGTGGGTGGGTGGGCAGGGGAAGGGAGCTCTGCATGGGTCTGCAAAATCATGTCAGACTAACCTGCACATCAAACTCCCTCTTGGCAGTACAGACCTGGCTCAGGAGACAGAGCTCCTGTCTCTCCCAGACGCTGTTCAATGGCCAGCTAAGTGAAAACAGAGAGGGAACAGCTTTAGTCCTCTCCACAAGGAAATCATTATCTGCAGAAAGAGACCTTTGTAATCCCCAAGCCTCACATTCTGCTGTAGCACAGTCCTGCTGTACCAGCCCAGACAGAGGTGGGAGATAAAGACACCTTATAGCATCTCTGAAAGGAACTTCTGCTTGAGATGTCTTCCAGACATGGAGTGCTGACTGCAAGGAGTTGCTTCAATGGCCAAATTCTAGTGAAGCCACTTGAAGCTTGCTAGAAAATGAAGATTTGTTTTCTAGACCCCCTGTTGCTTTGCATTTCACACAAAATCAGGACAAAACCTATCAGTTTTTGCAGATGTAAATGGACTGTCAGAGATACCAGCTGACAGCCATCCAGGACCCAGGTCGTTGCCCATTTGAGCACAGTTGCTCTGCTTTTACAGTTAATGAAAAGATTTAGGTATTTTTTCAGACAGGGTAGGACCATCATACTGTGAGCTATCTTTGTTGTACAGACCCCTGCACAGCCTCTTCATTGATGTAGCTGTTTGCTCCTCATATACTTTCTTCCACGATCTTCCTCCTTCCAAGAGGATGATAGTTCTATTTCGAGGGGGGAGAAGAAACTGAGGCAGAAGAATCCTAACTTGTTCATAACTGCTGATTAAATGACAGTGATAGTGCTGCTGGAAATAAAACATGCAAGTTTGTTTCTAGCCCCTGACATGGAGCATGAAGTCCCACTATTGAACCAATTTTGCACGTGGCCAAGAACGGGAGAGGGAGCAGGAGGTGAGGAGCTGTGCACGTGGGCTGGCGTGACAACCATGCCTCAATGAAAGCACCTGTCAACCCAGGGCTGATGCTGCATCTTTTTATTTTATTTTTATTTTGCTTCATAAAGCAAATGCAGAGCAAGTGATAGAAGGATAAGAAAGGGTGGCTTGAAAACAAAACAAAACGAAACAAAAATCACAAAAAAACTAAGAGGGAAGAAGCAGCTGCTGGAGTATAAGTGGAAAGTGAGCTGCTACAAGAAAGAAGTTCATAGATGCCAAGCCCGCACTAATTCTTAATAAAATACAATACTGAAAATAGGATCTGAGAGTCTCCAAAATACAATATCTTAAGGGATCGGCAATAATACAAAATAAGTTTCATTATGTACAAACGAGTTCTGCTCTTGATCTCTGTACAACGGTGGGAGTGGGAGGCATGGGGACATGCTCAGTGGAAGTGTTGGGGTGGAGGAGGGTGTGCTTGGACCCGGCAGTGGTTCTTTGTGCTGGGGTGGAAGTGGAGGATGGGAATGCAGTGGTATCTGGTGACCAGTGGGTCCCATGGGGAGAGCAGAGCAATGCTGAAAGCCTTCCTCTTCATCACCCCACTGGCCACGCATGCACGATTGCAGCCAGCAGTGTCCAAATTTTCCTAAATGACTTGGAGGGGCAAAACCAATTTCCAATAGGGAGAAAAGAAGGATGTGAGGGCCCTTCCCTCACCTCTCTCGGTCCTTGAGCAAGAGCCATCCCATCCTTCCTCTACAGGGAGCCTTCTCCACTCCCAGCCTGGGGAAGAGGAGAGGCTGGGGCAGTGCAGAGTGAGTCCAGGGTGCTCAATGAGAAACAAGCAGAAGAGGAGCCTGCTGTGAGACCTGCCAGAGTGCACAGGGACTCCCGTGTTATACATGGGGCAACCTGCCACATCCCAGATCTCCGATACTCGTGTCCCACATTGTCCTTCAATCAAACGGCAGCTGAGGGAACGGAGTGAGGAGACACTTCTGCCTTTTTGAAGGACTTTTGCTGGAGAGGAAGAAGGGTCAGAAATGGGTGTCTGGGTGCTAAAGAGGATGGCATAGGCTTGAGATGATGTCACTTCAACACCAAACTTGGTAAGTCTGGCCTGAGAGGTGGTATGGCAAGAGTTTGCTATCTTTGCTGTCAGCATTTAGAAAGAAGAGATCTAAAACTGTCTCTGGTGACCCTGGCCAGTTCCAACATACCACCTCTTTCCTGACAGATGTACCTGTCTCCAGAAATGCCAGTATGTCCTCAGTGGCTTTCACAACACTATTGTGCACACAGAGGATGTGAGGAGAATGATGGCTAATCTGACAGCCCTCCAACGGGTTGTACAGCTCTCCTTGGTGGTTCCTAGGAAGACCCCATTAGGCACGGAGCAGAATCAGGGATGGAGAGCTGGGATGTGGGTTGGGTTATGGGAATGTGTTTTTCTCGCTCAGTCTCAAAGGGGGAGGCCTGCAGAATGGAAAGTGAGAAGACCACTGACCTGGCTAGCACTGCACTGTAGGGCCCAAGCTGGGAACAGAAAGAAAAATACTACCCCTGTCAAAACAGGGGTGCTAAGGGTGGGGAGAAATGGGCTGTGAGGGAAAGTTGTTCTCTCTTTCAGAGCTCTGGTTACCCAGAAGCTGCTGGCTAATTTTTATGGTGATTTATCTGTCTGGGATCTCTCTCCCCCACTCCGTTTGTGTGCAGATCTTTGCAGATGGTTGGTGTTGAAGTTACGTAGGCATGTCCATCAAGAGAAAACTAGAGCAAGGAAGAACTAGTTTTTCTCTCAATGGAAGCAGAAATATACTAACATATGGAGGGCAAGGAATGAGCTCAAACTCTCCAGAGCCATCTCTCCAGCACCAGCATCACCCACTCCTAAAACCTTCAGGCAGGACAGTAAATCCAGCAATTTCTCTCTCCTTCAGGTGCATCGATGTAGCCAAGGGGTACACATGTGGGGACAGACCCCTTGGTCTGGAGGCTTTGGGGAGTGAGCTGAATAGTTTGTGGGCTTCCCCTGATCTCCCTCCTCTCCAAGGTGAGCCCACATCCATAGGGTAGTGCTCATTTAAGCAGGAGGTAAGGCCAGAGAAGAGGGAGTCTCAGGGTTTCTCCAGACACTTATTGCTGGTTCTGGCAGTCCTGTGACTCCCCTCAGAGAGATCAGCACTAATGGGGACGATGGGGAAGGGGAGGAACTGAACCCAAGGCCAGTTTAGGAGTGTCTAAATGCAGTGTCCTCTCCTGCCAAGTCCCCTCAGTTGCTTGGTGAGGAGGGAATCCTGCAATCAGACAGATGAGGCCTTGAGGTCCAGCAGCTGCTACAAGAATTCAGTTGTCTCACTGGAGCTTGTCTCCCTGAGAAAAAGAAAAGACAAGGCATCAGTCAAGGTTCATTGTAGTCTCCTGTGCAAATTCACCTCTCTGTGTGCCCAGCTAGCTTGCTCTGACCAGGATGAACTCCTTTCCCAGGACACTAAATGGAACAGAAACCTGGGACCACGTGAGTCATCCAGCCCTCCACATTTTTATGCAAGTGGGACACTGCTTTTTGGACAAACTTTTGTTCTAGAAAATGAACTTGTTCATATGATCCCTGCCAGCACTGGCTTCCTCCACCACTGCTCTTAGCTGACTGCCTGTCCTGGGTGGCTCAGCTGCCCTTAGCTTGGAGCAGAGGGGATGGACATGCCTGCTGCTTACCACTAGACACCATGCTGTGTTTTGTGCTCAGAAGGTGGCCCCACCTGCTTACCTCTCACGGAATTGCTCTTTGAGGTGGCTGAGAGTTGGGTCAGTTTGGTTCTGGTCAGGATCCCCCTGGGTTTTGCTCAAATATTTAGCCGTCTCATGTGTCCTGGCCAGATGAGGTCTTCCCTCCTCAGACTGCCTTTTTTTGGTCTCCCACCCCTCAGGATGGTCCATGGTTAGGAAGGAGCTATAGCTCTCTTCTAAGGAGCCAGCACCCTCATCATAGAAAAGGAGGCTCCGTGACTGAACTGGAAAAAAGGAGAGCGTTGGTTAACAATGAGGACAAGGTTTCTTGCAATGGGTGTGGGTCATGATGGTGGTTTCAGCACATGCTCGCTCAGCCTTCTCCATGTGTAACTGCAGGAAGGCCTCCTCCCCCCAGCTTCATGAAGCAAATGCCCCCCTTGACACACAGCCTCTTCAGAAGACAACCAGTCTGCCCTGGGACTTTTCCCTCACGTTCCTTCCTTTGGCACTTGTTATGTATTGGGACAATGGTTAGCACAGAATGACAACAGGCCCAAGAAGGAGCTGTTCCGGAGTTTGTACCACCGACAGATTAGGAGTCTTCCCTTGCCACAGTCCCAGCATATGGGGTGGGCACAGAGGTGAGGATGCTGAGCCTGAACAGGGAGTGTCGAGAGAAGAGCTGGAAATGGTTTGACAAGTTGAAATGGAGGAACCACGTTAGACTCACTCTTACTAGTTGTGTAAATGTCTGGTGCTGGTGTTGCTTTCACTGTCTGTGATGCTGAAGAAAATTCAGGGAGACAGGGCATCAGGGATCCCAGGATCAGAACAAAGCACAGTGCCAGCACCTAGAAGGGAGATCAGCACAGAGTCAGTGCCACTAGCCATGAAGAAACACTCCCCCCACAGCACAACAACGTGAGGATGTGTCAGAAGATCTGATCAGATTGACAACTGGGTACCTGTGGTCCCCCAGACAGGGAAGGGGCTTGCTGTGCAGGCTTGCTTTGAAATCTCTGTTGCAAATTCAAGAAGGGAAGTCAGAAACTTCCTCTTGTTGCTTTATTTGGAGTATTTCTGGTTCAATTGTGAGAAACTGCCTGTCTTATTGAGGAGAGATAGTGGAAGATATAGCTGAGAAACAAGCTGAAAAAAAGGGAGACTCAACAGAAGGGACAAACTCTGCCTTGACCAAAGGGAACCTGACCATTGGCTGAGCAGGTGCTGTTGTGGGCTGTAAAGAAAACAAGCCCACTGGGAGAAATTTGTGAGGTACTACACACAGAGCAAAGTGAAGCTACTATCCATGCAAGGACAGAAATGACAGCAGAACTGCAGTTGCCTAATACCTGACAGTAAAGATGCAGAATTCTAGGAAAGGGTTAAATTTATGCTTGACGTGTAGATATGCAGGACTATATGTCAGTGCCTTCTGCTATCAGGCAGACCAGTCAGAGCTACTAGGCAGTGATAACAGGAAAAAGGTACATGAAATCTCCCCTGAAATCCCCCTCAGGTAGGTCTGGAGCTACCTGGAAATTCTGCCATAACAGTAAAGCTTCAGAGCAAAATGGCAATGCTGACTATAAGGGACTCTATAGAGCTTAGGAAACTGCCAGTATGGAGCAAGAAGGAAAACATGGGAAATGGTACAGAGTCAAATTATGGAACACTCATGCACCATGCATGGTCTGTAACTACTTGCTGCCAGCTCAGTGCTCCAGCTGAGCAGCCAAAGAGGCGATGCATCTGTTGGTGATTTCCACTGCCTATGTATAAACTAGCAAGTTTCACCTGGGTGGATGCCTGTGGGGACAGCCAGCAATTGCTTTACTGCTTTTCAGAAGTCACCTCTTTCGGAATACCTGTGCCTAAGTAATGCACGGAAGCTGGTACGTCAAGGTAATTTTGACCACCAGTGGATTCCAGGAGATGTGGAAGATGAAATACTAACATGGAGATATTATGTTATGTAAAGAGGGATTTAATTGTCCAGACTCTTCATGGCTGGTTTTAAAGTAAGGACATTAAATGAAGGCAGCATAGATGCTGTCTAAGCATGTCATATCAGGCATTCAGTGAAGAATTTAGAATCCTTATTTGACAAAAAACAGAGGAAAAAATAAATTCTGAATGGATATTGCTTCGAATTATCACAGCCAAACATACAACTTGAAGAAAAGGGAGCCAGCCCTGTAAAGTCTGTTCTTTCCTTCTAAAACAAAACAGGCTTTTTGGGCTGAGAAAGAGCAGTATACTTAACATCTTGCTTTAACATGGCTTTCAGCTGGGGCTTTGCAAAACAGCACTGTTTTTACTCTGTTTTGTTTCAGGTTAAGTCTGATGCTCTGACTCACTTCTAGTTCAAACTCTACAACACTTCATAACAGTAACTCTTGGCTTGATTCTGAGTAACATTTATGTCACAGCTTTTGACCATCTCATTATTTGACCTCTTAAAAGTGAGGGAAATTAAGCTAGAGAAAACTACTGCAAAAACCATTTGGAAAGGTGGAGGCAAAACTAATAAAAAAAAAAGACATACTGAGAGTTTATTTATCAAAGGGTTCACTGTCAAACTGTGAGGAAGTAGCAGATGGAGTAGCAGAGAGATCTGTTACAGATCTGGCAAGATTCAGCATTTTTAAGCTTGACTTAAGTGATGGACTGTATCAAATCTGCAGACGGGAGAGACTACAAGCAGACTGGCTTTTGGTCAGAATTCAAATTTGGAATGATCTTCACCATGGGAAGAAGTGGTCCAAGAGAACAGTGGGAAGATCTGTACAGACAAATGTGGAGACCTGCTGAGAGCTCTGAGGTGGCAGGAGTGATTAACGAGGGGAAATACATCAGTGGCTACATGTTTCAGCTGCTCTACAGAAGAGGCTCTGGGAGTTAAACTGATGTGTAAGATGGGTCCAGGTCAGTGTCACTTTGCAAAGGGCAAATCTCAGCCCAAGCATTATGAACAGGCTTTCCAGCTGGATTTGTACTGGCCTTCAGGTGGAACACTATGCCCAGCTTTGGGCCCTGTACTTCCAAGAAGATGCAGGGCCATTGGCAGAAGTCTGGAAGATAGTTCTCGGAACGAGCAGTGATTCAGTAACTCAGCCTTTGAGGGAAGACTGAAGAAAACGTGGTGATTTAGCACACCAGACTGAAGGGACTTGCTCAAAACTAAGAGTTTTCAATTATGTAAAATGAAGCTGCACAAAGGGAGAATAAACAGATTTTGCTTACAATGGGCAGAAGAAGTTCTAATAGGCTTAAGCTGCTGCAAGGGAAGATTGAGATAAGATAGCAAGAGAGCTTTATCTGGGAAAGACTACAGCACAGGAATGGCTTGCCTGAGGAGGCTGAGGACTGCTCACCACTGGAGGCCTTCAAGAAGTGGCAGTACAAATATCCAGCAGCAATGACACAGAGCTAAAGAAGAAGGGTAGCCTGCTCCCCTCCCATGCTGCAAGACAAAGTGATTCTACATATCTGTCATGATAAGGAATGCTGCATTTGAACATGGAAAATGAGAACTAAGAGGCTTATGAAAGGAACTGGTAAAAGATAGAAAAGCAAATTACAAATTCTTGAAATGCTTCAAAGCTATGAAGTCTGAGAGAGTGTGCGTGTGGGCTGGGATGCCTGCAACAAAGGGAGCAGCAAGGAGATATAAGACATTGTGGGGAAGCTAAATTAGATATTATATCAGCTGCTGGCACAGGGGATGTCTGGAAGGCACCGCTTCTAAACTTGTTTATTCCAGGTTGTAGCATTGAAATATTGCGGGAGCCAGGGGTGCTCTGATGAGCTGCTGCATTAAGGTGCAGTGAGTCACTGGGCTCAGCTGGGTCACACCCAAAAATGTGGAAAGAACTCGGGAATGAAGACAGAGAGCAGGGAAAAAAAATCTGGTCTGACATGGGGGCAGCAAAGAGTAGCAAAAGGCTGAGCAGACTTTGAAAGGAGGAAGTGCTTGAAATTACAGGGCAGAGGCTCTGGAACCACGGAAACTCATTGAACCAGGACCAAAAAGTAACACCCTCAGGACACTGAGGATGCTGAAAAAGTGGGACAAGTACCTCACCATCTGTTTGCATTTTGTGACTGCTATCAGTACAGAAGTGATAACCAGATATAGATAACTAACTGACAAATTTGTCACAAGCAGCTACTATGACAATCCTGCAAAGACATCACAGGGGTGAAGATTATATTTTTACTATGGATCAGAAACTTTCCCCCAACAAAAAAAAATGAGATGAAGAATAAGCAATTGACTCTATTTATGGCTACACACTGGCATGCCCTAAAACTCCTCAATGAAGCCAATATTTATTAACCATGATCCTCCACTATGAGGCAAACAGGGATTACCAAAACAACAGACAACCCTGAATTATGGTTAGTAAAAAGGACAAAGAGAATTCCAGCTGGATTTAACAAAGCCTATGTGCCAGCATAGCAAGAACAGATGCCATTTCTTGCTGATAAACACGAAGTAATGCCCACTGGGATGAATACTTGGGAGTGTTCATCTGCCCTGCTGAGTTAAACATTAGGCATTACCAGCTCAGCAAAAGAAACTCTGCCCATTATGATGGAAGCTCATTGAAGATTTTTGCTGAATGGCTAATAGCTAATGAAAAGCAAACAAAGTGCTTTTTTGCCCAAAGAAGAAGGTAGTGAAAATGCAGGAATTATTCTACTGTTGTTGCATAAACAGCTGATGTATGTATGACACAGGGCCCAGCTCTGGTGACTATAACACAAAAGGAAAGAGCAGATGTAACTGACAACAGAGCTGGGCAGCAGGGAAGAGGGCAGAGACAGGCAATCAACAAAGCTGTCTGGAGAAGTATGGCCAATAAGGAAGATGGAAATGAAGCTTATACCATTAGACAGGTCCCAGTCTGCGTGGAAGCCATTTTATAAGGTCTGGAGACTTTCCCAGCTACCAGAGCCTGAAGCTTCTGTAACTGCTGGAGCAGAGTCCTGTGATAGGAAACAATGCATATCAAAACTTAATAAGAAGGTAGAAGCCAGTAAGTGAGCCAAGAATACCACTACCCGCTTCATATTGTACCTTAATTTTCCCTTCTTGTGAAAACAAGTATCTCCCCTTTGCTGTATATTGCTTAAGTTCTCTGACCAAACAGGCTTGGGAAACAAGAAACAAAAAAGGGTCTTACCAGTGGATCCACCACCACTTTCACTGTACCTACCCACTATTATGAATGACCCATTCATTTAGGACTCCTGAGTGCCTGAAAGCCCAGCCAGTCAGTTCCCAGAGCAGCTGAGAGCCAGCGTACCATGAAAACCAAGCTCTGGCATGGAGGTTGAATTTTGTAGACAGCCTTTAGCACAGGCTTGCCTGTTCCCACTTCACTCAGAGACACATACTCTGAAGCTCGACCTGTGCCCCAAACTGTGGTGGAGAGAGAAATAAGAAACAGTTGTGATCCCCTAGCACTTCTTCAGTCTTGGCAAATTCTGCAGAGGGATGTAGGCAAAGCCAAAACTTGAGTTCAGCAATTAATTCATTCTCTGGCTGCCCTGGTTGGAACACATGCTAAGGTCTCTCTGCCCCATTTAACTGTTCATGGGCATCTGCACACATAACACAAAACCATGGTAGGTGTTACCAAGAGTTACTGAACCCTTCACTGAGCTGATGAAGGAATCTGGGATGAGGGAGACTACAGAGCGCATATTTCCCAAGAGTTGCGTATTATTGAAATGGACACTATTGCTGACTTTCCCTCTGAGAGCACTGACTGTTTTACACAAGTATGTTTGAGCTTTCATAAAATGCCAGGTCCTGGAACCAGGAGATTGCAGGAGAATCACAGCTTTATCCCAGTCCAAATCCTGTTTTGCTCCTTGTACATGTGGAGAGAAGCACAGTGTTCCACTGGCAGTGCTCAAAAACCAAACCCAATTAGAAAGAACACAATGTGTATTTTAGGGAACAAAAATTAAAATCTCTTGGCTTTTAGGCCAGCCTCCTGATTTTTCAGGGTGGGGCTCACACTTTTTCAGCAGCAGGGCTGCCCACAGTTCCAGAGAGGCCAGGGGGCAAGCTGTGCTCCACGCATGAGAGCAGCTGGGCAGCCGTATCTCTGGCTGACAGGAGACCTCTGGCTCTCGCACACCTCAGCCAGACTGTGCCTGGCAACCCCCAGTCGCAGCACCAGTGTCAGGCCTGGAAGCCAAGGCTGCTGCACTCATGTCATGGATGGGAGGAAGGTGGGCAGCAGAGCCTCTAGGAGTACTCCATGATCTGTCATGGCAGCAGAGGAGTGAGTGAGGAACTGGCTCTCTGACTGTGGTTCTCCCCCTCAATTTGAGCTGATATAAATGGGGCTATAGAGACAAGCATCCCCTGCAGTTTACCCTGTCCTTGCTCACGCCTGTTGTGCCCAGTAAGAGGGGGCAGAGCTGGGCTCTCATCTAGCTCCAGCTGCCCATCCCCACTGCAGGGTGGAAGTCTTCATTATTTGCTTCCAAGGAAGCAAATTCCCCCGGTGATTTGTTGGCCAGCTCTGCATATTAGAAGCACAAGTGCTCACCAGAGAATTTGAGTGAGGAAACCCAAAGCCTTGGGTGAGAGAACTCTGGGGCTGTGGGAGCAAGCTTGCTCCTTTCAGGTGAGTAGTAGCAGCAGATAAGACAGAGATTCTTTGGGCTTGCTTTGCCCAAAAGAGGCTGAGAAAGGGGTGGAACACCACCTGCACAAGGAATTGCCCTGGATTTGGTGGGAGTTGGGATCTCTACTTTTATTAAAGAATGGGCTTTCCCTGTATTCACCAAGTCTGTTCAGCTTTCTCAAGAGAAACCTGACACAGCCACATTATGCCCAGGGCCTTGTATTTCTCTGAAGAGCCCAAAAGCAGAAACAGTGGGTCTGAGAGGCTGGTGTTGGAGGCCTTCCTTAATGCATCTGCCCTGGAGACAGACAGAGCCCTGGAGGGGAATGGGGAAGGCAGCATGAGCCCAAAGGATTGCAGGGAGAAGGACAAAGAGATATGGGAAACATGCCTTCCCTCCCTCCCCTCACTGCGGAGTGTCCTGGCGTCCCAACACAAACATTCCAGGCTTGCTAACCAAACCCAGCTGCCTCGTTGCTGTGACGGGCTGAAAACCAGCACCTCGCCAAGCAGCACCCGTCCAGGAGCTGGGGGAGCCTGCTTTTCTCTTCTCCCAGCACTCCTGACCTCCCTTCCTGTCCACCCTGCCCTACCCACAGAGGGTCAAGTCTAGCTCCTCTTACCTGTTTGCATTTTCTAAGGTCTCCACTTTTTTCCAGAGTTCATTGTTTTCTGTTGTGTATGTCTCTACCCTATGGGAATAAAACCCATAGCCAGTTAGTCACAAAGGCCAGAGGGATTAAGACAATGCAGTCCTTGATTATTTCCATGGGGTATGGAGGCTGAGTGGCTTCATCCGTCACCTGCAGATATGGTCCTGAAATCAAATGTTACTCGGCCCACCTGATTGCAGCCAGCCCCAGTGGAGCAGGGATGAGACTGCAGTTGGATAGTTACACGTGACAGATCCCAGTTCGGGGTCTTCTGAGGACTGGGAGAGACAGGAGCACCTGGTTACAGGCAGGTCAAGTCAGGACAGACCCAAAGTTATGCAGACATTTCCATCACTTCCAAACCCCCCTAAGAAGCATGAAAAAGGAGGAAGGGGACAAAGTCAAACCCTTCCTGAGAACCTGCCCTGGACTGTGCCCTGGCTGTGAAATCCACGCCGTTCTGTGCGAACGCTGGGCCAGCTCCGAGTGCAGGCACTTGAGGGCAGCAGAGAACCTGCAGCTCCTTCCCACGGCTTCCGAGGGGAAAGCGGTCGGGCTGCAGCTGGGACAAGGGAAGGGGTGTGCCTCCAGGTCGGGAGAAAGGCAAGCCCGAGACACAGCCTGATCCTGCTGGAGGTTTGCAGCACAGCCTTTGAACCAGGCGTTCCGTGCAAAAACTGGGCTTCCAGCAAAAGCGTCAAACTGAATGGGGAAGGGCCCAAGTACAGGTTTTGACAAACCAGTTTTTAGTAAGCCAAGCTGACCAAAGACATGTCCTATTAAAAAAAAAAAAAATCACTGAATGCTGCTTTTGGTTCACATTTAAACCTGGCATTGTTTGAAAGCCATCTGTCATAGCAATGCTCTAGCGTAACAAACTGCTGAGTACATACAGGCACCACAGCCACATCTGGGGAGGAGGCCCCACATCCAAACGCCCTGGACCTCCCCTCTGAGCGAGGTCAGCCAGCTCCCCAGCCCTGGCTTGAAGGTCCCCATATGGGGACACTAGCTGGAGGTGATGTGATCTGATGCCTGGAAATACCCATGCACACTGAGGTGCCTTGAATCATCTACTTTAATTGAGTATTTCTGTGCAACTAGAGAAGATAAACAGCATCAGGGAGAAGAGTTAATTGAAGTTGGGTTTGGGGGTTGTTTTTTTCCATTTGCTGATCTCAGATGGTGTTAGTAACTGGGAAGAAGATAGTAATTATACAGAAACAGGAGATTGTGCCTGGATTCCAGCATTCTCCTTTGCTTGGGCATGTGCATTAGGGGTTGCTAGTACAGGAGTTATTTTCTACCCAGTCAGTGTCATGTGACATCATCTTAGGCTTATGTCTGCCACGCATAGGAGAAAAACAAGGTTGCGAGGAGGAAAACAAAGCTAATGCAAAGAGTGAAAGTGGGGAATAACTGTAATGCAAGGTTTTTCTTGCTGTCAAGTGTTTGTGTGTCCACCTTCATGGGGAGAGAGGGGGGAAAAGCCATGATCAGTGCCCTCAGACAGCTTGCCATTTATGGGACAGACAAAACAGAAGCAACTTCTAGTGGGGAAACCCAAAATCTCACCTTGTTGGCAGCCAAAATGGCCTGTGTTTTGCAGGGGACCAGCCAAATGAAACAGCTGGAAACACAAAATTTCTTGACCAATCTTTATCCCACAAGAGGATTTCTAGGAGGGAGGAGAGTAGGGGCAGGATCCCAAACCAAACTCCTGGGCAGCCAGCCTTGCAAGGAATTGTATTTTTTGAGCAGTTCAGAGACAAAACACCAGAAAGAGGGCCTGTGCATGGACAGGATTCCTTTTTCCAAAGTAAGACTGAGAAGAAGAAACTTACTTTTTCTCTAGACATTCCACATACTCTTTCTTCTTCCTGCGGCTCTCCTGAGCAGAGATCTGTGAGGGGGCAGAAGGGAGTCAGTATCATAAGCCTCTGGACATTTCTTTGTGGCTCATGCATCTTGTCTGTTTCCTGCACACATAGCATCCTAAAGGCAAATGGGGAGTTGCCTTCCAGTCTGCCATTCCTGCTGATCTCTAGGCCAAAATTGAGGGGGATGGATGGTGTAGGTATGCAGCCTTCCTTGGCTTGTAGCCTGCAACCATTTGTTGCAGTTATGCCCCTTGCTGCAGAGAGCAACTTTAGGGTTGCGTTCCACTCCTCTGACTCACGTGGATATGTGCTGTGGCCATTCGGGCTGATTCTGCCCCAGGCCACTTCTGAGTCACTGGATGATTAGTTCAGTCTCACCACTTCTCCCACAGGATGCTTTCTAATCCCAGTCTAAAGTCTCACAGCCTCTGCCTGGCTAGTGAACGCTCTGCATCACCCATCCTGCACAATGCAATAGCTTTGCTTTCCCTGTCCTTGCAACAAGGCCTGACCAGACCAGTTTGTCTGATCTGTGGACCCTGTCCCATGCCACACACTCCCAGGAGCTGGGCTGGAAGCCACACTTCCCAGATATGACTGTATGCAGAGCATGCAAGCAGAGATGCCCCATGGCACCATTTTTGTGGGTTGGGAGGCTCATGCTAGTGTATACCAAAGGCATGATCCCAGCTTTTCTGAGCTGCAGTGCAGCTGAGGAGATGAGGGTAACTATAGCACTGGTCAGCTGAGGATGTTCTGGAATCATGGGAAGTGGATGATTACATTTTTTGCAGTCACCTTGTTCTTGATTTTCCTCCTGACCCTCTTCAGTGCTTTCTCCTCTGCTTTGCTGAGGGGCAGCTTGGTAGGAATGGGGTAACCCTCTGCAATCAAAGTGCGCTTCTCCTCTTCAGTCAAGAGCAGTGGGCCAGAGGTTCCTTGTAACTTCTGAAACACAGAGAGCATCCATCAGTGTCAGCAAGGAGTTCTACCCCAGTGATCCTCCTTAAAGCCTTGCAGAGCAGCCAGAGGCTGTACACATCAGAATAGAATACACTGCTGCCCACTGACACCAAACAGGTGCAGGGCAGTGCTCTTTCCTACTCTCAGCCTGCTCCTGGGGGCACAGCTCAGCAACTCCTTCCCTCTTTTACTTGGGAGGGCATCTGTTCCTTAACAGTGAGGCTGGCTACACACTTGCACTGCAGGATCCTGCCAACAAACTTCAGGGCAACAGTTAAAATGGTCTGATTATGGGAATTCTCAGTAATTCCTCTGTCTCATTAGCCTTCTCAGAAAGTCCTCTTAGCGCATAGGCCACTTCCCAAAGTATGGGTCAAAGACAGCACCTGCTAAAACAAGGTAACTGCTGGTAGATATGCAAGATTCATTGTGCCTCTTCTCACTCCTGTGAGCACTTCTTGTCCCCACATCCTTGTGCTAAGACGTCACATTGTTTTGACAGAGCATTTCAGCTTGGAGACCTTAGCAAGGGCAGGAACCTCCACATAAGCCTTGGAAATCCTACAAACCCCTCTGAGCAGCAAGGAGCCCTGTGTCCCAGCCCTGTTGCCTCCTTACATGTGGTGCTGTGAGTAGAGGTGAGGAGGAGATGGCAGTAGAAGAGCGAGCAGCAGGCCGGGCTGGGCTGGAGGGAGGCAGGGACCGAGGGCTCTGAGATCCGTCACTGTCACTGCCATGGCTGCTGGGTGGAGTTGGAGGCATCTGCACCAGGTCATCTACTGAGGAATAAGGAGATAAGTCAATGGCTCTCATGTCAGCCTGTTGGTACAGGCATAGGGCCCTGCCATAACACAGGGCTGAAAGGAGAGGGTGATGAGTTTCACAACGTGGGGTGAGTCTGAGAAAAAGGCTTGACTGAGCGCTGCCCAAGACTGACCTCAAATGTACTAAACTAGGAACTGCAGAGGAGGTGGCAGGGCTTTGCCAAGGAACTGAAGGTATTTACAAAGCAATAAGGTACTCCAGTGTCAACCAAAATGAAGTAAAAAGCCCGTGATGTTTTGCTCCATAGCCTTTTCACAAGTACAGGAAGCTCTGTGAGAGCAAAGCTCTTCCAAAAGCACTGCAGGGCTCATGCACTTGCCAGCACACTTGATCCAGCAGGGCTTCGGTCACTCAGTTGGTTTCCAAGCACTTGAAAACTGTCCCCACTTTGTACTGGAGAGCCCTAGGGGCCTTAATGGAGGTGGGAATATGCCTAAGGAATGTCTCTCTGCGGCAGTGGGAGTTCCCATAGTGCTTTCATTTGTGCATCGGCAGATTTTCAGATGCTTGGGTTTCTTTCAAATTAAACTGGATCCTGAATTTCCTGACTTTCAGATGGTTATTTTTGGATAGCTCTACAGTCTCTCTGAGGATTTTAAAGGCACTCTTGCATATTTCCAACTCTGAAGTAGCCTGTTTTGCCTGCGAGTCCCTGTCTGAACAATTTTGTAAGTGGATCCTGATGCAGACACTGATCTGAGTTAGTGCAGTGCCCACTCCTCTATTGTTCTCTGCCCCAGTGCTACCTTATATGCACAGCTCTGCCTTTAGGTGTTGTCTTTCCACCCCATATAATAACAATTATAGCTGAGTAATATAGTTAACCAGGAAATTCTATCGTCTTACCTGTAGGTACATTTAGAAACTGGTTCACCTCTTTGGGTTCAGCTTTGATCACAGGTGCTGGAGTCATTTCTATAGGAATCTGTGGAAGAGAAGCAGAAAGAACTCTTGGCCACTGCCACCTCCCCTGCCCAGAAGGCTCCCACCAGTTCTGTCCATAGCCACTGCTTCCCTGCTGTCTGTCCTACCCCATCTCACAGCTCTGCCCCAAAGGAGCCTCTCACCACGGAGGAAACCAAGAGTTCAAACATAAGCCCCTGAAGTCTCAGTTGCTGGGCACACAGAGTGCAAACACGTTTACAGAGGAAGTGGCACTGGCAGATGGATGTGCTGCCAAGCAATGCACTGAGCTGAGTACCTCCAAAAGGGAGATGACTTTTATTCTTGGCAATTCTTCCTCTGATAGATCCAGACAGTGTAATTTAAACCAACCCGTGTTACCATGGGAAGTCCCTCTTTGATCTGCCTTCATTATAAATGGGAGTATAGAGGTTGTACAGAAACAGAACAACCCTGCTGTCCTGTTCATGTGATTTTCACCAGGACCACTGGGCAACCGTTTCCAATCGGAAGGGACTGAGAGCTGAATAAAGAATAGATTTACTCCCATCTGTGTTATGCTGCCCCTCAGTCTCCTGGCTTGCCAGCCCCCAGCCCACCATAGGGTGGAGTTTTTACACTAAACAGACACATTGCAAACTCCTCCAGACTGTAAACACAGCTGAGAGAGCACCATGGTATGGCTGCTGAGGATACACAACAGAGATTGGAGGGCACAGCAAGTTCAAGCTGTGTAAATAATAGAGGAAGTTTGTGCACAGTTTTGGCTGGAAAAACCCATTTATTTTGGATGGTTGTTTAAATGGGAAGATGTTCAACATGAGTGAAAAAAGGAAGTGAACCCCAGAGATGCTCTACTGTTATCTAGTAAGCTGCTACAAGATAGGCAAGGTCTGTATGAGACTACTCAGACCTTTTTCATCCAACACAGCTGGACTCAAGGCCAGCTGAAATAAGCCCTCAACTTACACCCACATACCAGTGGCATAAGGGAACCTCCTCCAGACAGACTTCTTAAGAACCTAGATATGACCAAAAGAGTTGGCCCCTTGTTACACAGAAATAATAAATCCCGCTGCTTCATAGGAAAAAGCAAGCAGGACCTGGAGTAGGACCAACATTTCCAGTGAGTAGCTACAAAGAGTGACAGCCATGTGACAAGTCCAAAGCCATGAAAAAGACAGTGGCAGAGCAGGGGTCTATATGTGAGAATAGTGAGGTCACTGGCATCACATTAATTGACACTGTTCTCTGAAAAATGACAATAAGCCAAGAGTGGCTACAGAAATACTGGCATACTGGAGGACAGAGATCTCCAGTAGGTGCAAGCTTAAAGCTTTTGACTTTTATGCCAAGGAGTATGCTTAATGAAGATTGTAAAGCCTCCCGTGCTGCCATTTCAAGAGGAAAATGACAAATAATGCAGTATCTGGGCTTTGTAACACCTTCTCCTGTCTGTTCAATACCTAAATCACCCTGCAGGACCCTGCAGTCACATGGCTGGGTCTGCATCACCAGGGATGCTGCTGTGTGAGAGCCCAGGCTCCCGACAGATCTTAGGTGGGCTCACCTCCTCAGGGAGTGGCAGTCTCTGCAGAGGGTTGAGGTTCAGCACTGGTATGGAGCTGGCAGGTAGCTGGGACTCAGGCAGGTCTAGAGGCAGGTTCTGTTCCTGTTTCACCATGATGGAGCAGAGCTTGGGCCCCAGTGACCACACTCCATTCTCCAGCTCTGAAACACGAACAACATGAGAGTCAAACTCCAGCAAAAACAGGACAAGGAAAAAAAATGCCATGCAGACAACTGACTGAGGAGGCTGCCTCTCCGAGTTTAGCACTGTCACCACACAAGCATGTGCAGACCCACAACACAGAGTACGAAAGGGAATGAACCCCTAGTGTGTGCTCCCCAGTGTGTGGGGAGCAGACAGGACAGAGATAGAGGAATTGTGTCTCTGCTGTGCTCTGACTGTACAGCCCAAGCTCTGGAGGACAGCTGCAGGGTTTCTTCCCTTGGTAATGTCTAGGTCTCATCCTCTGGAGCTTATTTATATTTAGGGCTCAGTGAGAGGAGGATGCTGGGCTGTTTCTCCTTAGGCAGCACGGCCAGCATCACAGAGCTGCCAGGTGTGTTACCAAGAATAGCACCATCTCTGTGCTGGAGAGCTGGTGAGAGAGCAAGCATGATGACAGTGAAAGGCTGACAGTGCTGCTTTGGCCTCCTGATGATGTTGTGCCAAGTACCAGGGTTTTGCTGCATGACAGAAGAGGAGGAAGTTCCATTTCTGTGGAAGGAAGCCCACTGCAGCACCTGCTTGTGAGGCTGCTCCCACAGCTGCTTCCCTTAGTCTCACCTCTGAGACTCTCTCCTCTACCCTGGGCTGCTCAGGGGACTGCTGTCCACAGTCCACAGCTGTACCCTGCTGCCATTGCTGGCAGGGACAAGAAGAAGCAGTGAGGGAAAGGGAGTGTCTGAAGAGAACTGAATGGAGCCGTGGGGGCATGCTCTCCTTGCCTCCTGCCTGCTCTGTCCTATGCACATCTGTGGTGTGAGCCTGGCTTGTCACTGGAAGTAGAGATCCCAGATAAACTGCAGATCAGATGGGAAAAGGACTGCTAGGCAGGAGAGCCGCCTGGGCTCTGCTCTAAAATTTCGGTCTTTGCTCTTCAAATACTTCAGCCTGCCAAAAGGCTACTCCTAGCTGGCCTGCAGCCTGCACCCTCCTTCCTAATCCTCATCCCTTCCCTTTCCCTTTTTATCTGACAAGCAAAAATACATTTGGCTTGACATAGGACAGATTATTGCTAAGTGTGTCACCAGAGAGAGCTCCAGTTGCTTCCACAAGGCCACAGTCTGACTCACTCTCTAACCTCCCTGCACTGCTCTCTGCATGCAGCACTCTCAGTCAGGCCCAGGGATGTTGCCTAGCTGTCTGCTGCCCAGAGCAGTTCTGCAGTGCAGGCCTCAGTCCAGAAGATGTCTTGGCAAGAGGAGAGAGGGAGCTTTTCTCTGCTCCAGAAAAGCCTGCACAAAGAAGAGTACAAACAAGCAGCTGTTCATATGGTAGCTACCATCTGATCTAACTTAAAGGTACGTTAACACTGTCTTCGCCCTGCTCAGCCTCTGTTGTCTTCAGGAGAGGCCAGGGCAGAATCCTGCCTCTGGTCTTTGCTTGGACAGAGTGGTGTTAAAGCCCAGACAAGAATTATATACGATAACACAGTGTTGGCCTTGTCAGTGGAATATGTTGTTTTCCTGTCTTTGGTCTAGCACCTCTTATTTCTGCCTAGACAGGTCTCTCTAGCAGATGTTCATTCCTTGCAGCTGCCTCTGCAACTGGACACCTTCAAGCACAGACGCAGCTCCTGGGGCTGCTGCGTGTGTCTCAGCTGCGTGTGCTGCTCTCTGCTGCTGGATTGCTTTCTAGAGCTTCCCACAATGCAGCGGGGGTAATGTCATCAGGCAGCATCTCAGGCAGGGGTGCACTGTACAGCTGAGACAACAGAGAGCCTACTAAGCAGACACAGAGTTGATTGCGTTTTCTCTGTTCTACTACCGAACCCACCGCTGGTAGTGAAGTCCTAGTTACTCTGGTATGCAGACAAACCCCTTCTGATGGAAGGAGGCAAGGTCTCACATAGCCACAAGTGTTTGTGTCCAGAAAATTTGGACTGACTTCTGCCTTTCACAGAAATGAGGGACCTTGAGAAATCTTTCAGTCTATCCCACTGCTGTAGGCAAGTTCAGCTAAACCTGTGTCAGTCCTGATAGATGATTCACTTGAACCTTTGAACCTTTCACTTTTCCCTTTGAAAAGTGCTGAAGAGTTCACAGCTTCCCCCATTTAAACTCTTTTATGATTTTGCTGTGCCCACCATGGGAACATTTTGCCTTCTGACTGCTCTGAAGTTCCTGTCGTTTGAAGCCTTTTCCTCCTCATCCTTTCTGTTGCAAAGATCTGCATTTCTCTTTTTCTCAGATGTGTGGGGTATCCTCTGTCTCTGAGGGCTGCTGCTGAAGCAAGTTACCAGACAAGGGAGGGCAGACCACCAAGGGCTCTCCCCGATCAGACTTGACTAAGTGAGAGAGCAGCCCCCAGAGCTGTCAGTCCAGACAGGCCAAGGAGCAGACACCCAAATAAGTATGTGCCGTTCTCCCATTTCCTGTCTACATGCTGACCCTGCTCTCTTTCCCACCCTCAGAGATTCATCTGGGGAATGACTGGGTTACAGAATCAGAGACAAATAAGCCATCAGAGGGTCATTGAGGGACTGAGGAGCAGGCATCTTGTGTGGACACGTCTAGGTTCTGCTGCCTGAGAGGATGTTTCAGTAGGAACACGGTAACACTGCAGATTTCACTGTATGTTGGTGGATGAAGCATGCCAAGATGCTCATCCTCTCTGCTCTAGATACTCTGTACCTATTGGGAAGAAATACAGCTGAGAGAAATTTGTAGTTGCCCAGGGTTGAGGAGGTGAGGCGAAGAGCAGTGAGAAAGCAGGACCTGTACAGGAAGGCAGGCACTAACCTGAGGCTGGTCCAGTGCCCGCTGTTCTGCACAATCCTGGCTCCCCCTGCTCCTGGCATCAAATCACACCCTGCAAAACTCAGGGCTGGTACTGAGAAATGAAGCAGCCAGTCCGTATGCACAAGCCATCTGGAAAGCAGACTCCACTGATAAGCAGGGTCACAACGCACCCAGTGGCTTGCCCCAGCTGACTTGTGTTAGTGGGAACCATGTGGGAAGGGGCAGGATTTGGAAGAGTTTTGAAGATCTGCAGAAAAGCTGGGAGAAAGCTGATAAAAAGCAAGCCTCAGCCAGCTCCAAGCCTAGACAGAGCAGGGGCATTCCTGAGGATCTCTGCAGACTGAGCAGAGCTTGCTTAATGTTAAAGAAAAACCATTTCTGAGTAATTAATTGGAACTGAATGTCTAAAAGAACTGAGAATGGATGGAGCTGTTCCAAAAGGACTGCACAGTGTTGCAAATACTGGACCTGACTCAGGGTTTCACTAGAATATGACTCACATGCAATTATGAGCCAAAAAAGCCCTGGAAAGATGAGCTGAATTATCTAGCTGCAGGACTGGATGTATGGATACTCCTATACCTGCCATCGTAATGCTAGGCCTTACTCTCTCATAAAACTGATCTGCACTCTCAGAGAACAAGGGTCAGGCCCATCTCAAACTCTCCTGGGCTATGCACTGTACACCCTGTGCTGGCCTCTGCCCAAGGATCAGTGTCACACTCCATTCAAGAGAGTCATGGTCTTGCCTTTCAGACATGACAGCTGAAGGAAGGGCATGTGCAGACACAGTGGAGAGAAGGAGAAGTGGTGCTAAGTGTCTCAGAGAGGAGTCCTTGAGATAGCTTCATGCAGGCAGTCTTCATTTCACTGCTTTCTACAAATGCATTCTTTTGGCTTTTCTCATTCTCAAGTCTTATCTCCTATTCATTTTCAGTGGCAAAACAAAGTCGTGTTTATTTTTTCACGCTGGTTTAGGTGTTTTGCTGCTTTTTTTTTTTTTTTTGTTAGTTGCCTCCTCCAAGACTGTACTGGGGTTAAAACTAAGGAAAAAGAAATGCAAATTGAAAAATTGAAAGCTTTTTTTGGTACTATGGCAGAGCTGCTTGGCCTGCCATAAATCTTTCTCCCAGCATCACTCTGAGATACCCCTAAGGAATGTGGCAGATGGTTCTGTCTTTTCAAGGACCAAAGAGGTATCAAAGGCCAGCCTTCTCTCCTTCTGCCTTGGTGTTTGTACCAGAAAGCTGGGATAATTCCTAGTCATGGGAGGGGAAGTCTCTGTCCCAAGTCTCACTGTTGCTCAAAGGAATAGCTGTCTTCTGTGTATACTGAGCCTGTGCCACTGCTTTTTCAGGCAGCCTGGTGTCCATCAGCTGTTGGGACACCCACACAATCCCACAAATTACAGGACTCTCTGCAAGGACAGCTCTAAAAATACCCAGCCATCATAAATTATCCTGAAATGAATTGTTTTAAAAATAAGTTTTGAAATGACTGTTCCTTTCTGTCTCCTGCTAAAAGATCTGCTGGTAAAGAAGCCACTTAGCTTTCCACATGTACCAGCACTGGTTGCAGCCAGAGACTCATGCTTCCTATGTGCAAGCCAAAACCCTGCTGCCTGATGCCAAAACGGAGCTGGATCTAGGGCATCCACACCCAAGTTTGCAGGGTCCTAAAAAGACATTGTATATTGCTTGCCAGAAGCTGGCAGCACACTAAGCCACAGCCAATTATCATCCTCGTAAATAACAGTAAGCCTGGCAAAGGAGTAATGTGACTATCAGAGCACAAATGGAAGGGAAAAATGTGGGCTGTATTTGACAACAGCAAATCAAATTCTTCCCCGGATTAGCCATGTGCAAGTCCAAGGAATAGCCAGTTTGTCCTTTTATATGAAAGCCAGCCAGAGCCTCTGCTAACAGATGTGCCCAAAGCTGTGCAGTGTGCACATCTCATGCTCACCATTAGCATTATCTTCAGTCTTGACAGGCACGAGGGGGCTCTGGGGAGCAGAGTCTCCACTGAGGGAATAGCTGTGCTCTGCCTGGATGCCTGGAGTGGGTGGGTCCAGGTCCATGTCCAGCAGAGGGTTCTTCTCAGCCAGTACTGGGTCATCGAAGAAACTGCTGAAGAGGTCATTGGAGAAATCCTCCATGTTGTCAGAGAAGTGATCCAGATTCTCTGAGAAATGCTGAGGAAAGACAAAGGGAGAAAGAGTATTAGTGTCAACTCCAAGAGGGATCTGACAGCCTTCCTCTGCACTGCGAGTCAAACCTCAGCATCAGCCCTCTTTGCACGGCAGAAACCAGTTCCTATTCCTCGCCTGCATCAGTCTGACAAAAACACCTTGAATTAAGATAGAAAGGGATTGAATTAAGATAGAAAGGGATGTGGTGCTGTACATCACTGCATGTTTATCTATGCCACAAACACGCACAAAACTTTTCTACATTATCTTACCTCCCTCTTCCTTTTTAAGTATCTATTCGTGTCTTCCAAACATCATCTCACTGTGACAACAAAACGAATAGAGTACAAGGAGATTCCTGTGATGATAAAATGTAAGTGTGGCAGAAAGTCATGATCTTCAGCACCTGTCCTTAGTGACAGACACTTTTTCATGTTCTCTGCCAGCAGCAATAGGCACATTGATGCCCCAGAGAACATCAACCCAGCTGCTGATTTCTATCAGAGAAAAAAGATCAGTTGGATCAACATAACAGGAAGGCCCCCTGTTGTATTTAATTTCCTTTGGGATTTAACAGCCCCTCTGTGGACCATATGAGGCTGTACTTCAGCCAGATAATGCCTGTGAAATTCAGCTCCCCGATGAAGTTTAAACACTACAGATGGGCTGTTAACAACAAACAATCATTCCACTAATCATTCCAGTAACAGTCAGTAAATCTGGCCAGTGCTGCTGCAGAGCTGAGCTCCTGATGCTACAGAGAACCTGCTTCCTTTGAGGCATATCCTCCTATTCAGAAGTCAAATCACTAACTTTTCCATTTGCTACAACAAAGCATTGGTTGGGCAGGGAGAAAAATGATGGCTGCCAAACACCAGCTGAAAAATTATCCCATTTGTTGGCAGATTGAGGCTTCTGGCTCAGGGAGAGGAAAGAAAAGACAGATAGATTCAAGTGACTATATTACACAGACAGAACTGTGTAACTTAAATGAACTGGAGAGAGCTCAGCAGAGTCAGACTGGGTCTGTCCCCCCACCCCCTGCCTGGAAAAGCATCTCGGTGGGCAGAAAGGCATTGAAAGCAGTATACTGAAATACCAAGAGCAACGGGGTATGAATCAGAGTGGGAGAGACCACGTAGGTCCCAGAGTGGAGACATGAATGCCAATGAATTCCAGTGTGAGAGCTCAGCTCAGGAGAGAGCCTGGCTTCTAGAGAAGCATGGGATGTGTGCAGTCCTTTCCTTCCCCAGTACCAGGACTGAGGCAGGAGGTGGCCAGAGGACCCCGGATGCTGGAGCCTGTAGGTTCCTGCTCCTACCGGAAGGTATATTTGTTTTACCTGAGCGCAGTACCACTCTGTCAACATTCCACTGGCTGTCAGAGCTTTGGGGTGAGGCTGGGCAGTGAAGTAGGCTCCAGATGAACAGACCCACACTTCACACCAAGTGGGGGAGGGAGATGGTAACCGGCAGCAATCTCCAGCATGTCAGTGTCTTTCACCCTCCAATGTCATCCTTCAGCTGCTCAATTTAAAACCTCCGATGCTTACAGAGCATGCTGGAAGTGGGGGTGAAGTCCTTCCACCTGCATTCTGCCTGACACGAGATTTCTCTCCATTCACTTTCTTCCCATCTGTCCTCCAACTGCCTGGAGTGACAGCCCAACACACGACCATCCAAGGCTTTCCTGGAGACCAGACACTGCATGTTCAAGTAGGGTGGAGAAGGCACACTCATGCTAAATCTTAGTGTTGAGGCCCTCCCTGCGATGTCTGGGCTAAAGTTTTCTCCACTTGTTCCCACAGCAGAAGCAGAGTTGGCGGGGTAGTTTGGTAAACTCTACCCAGCCATTTTCAAGTTGCCTAGGAGCATTTTTGCACTTGAATCAAGTAACAGAAAACACCTACCATCTGTGGGGAGTGTAACTTCAGAGGGAGCTGAGTCAGCAGATGGAACTGGGTTAGATAGTTATCTAAAAAGCACTGGAAAACCAGGTTTTGTCCTATTCTACAGCAGAGAAGGATAAAGAGTTTGGAGTCCTGAGCATTAACCCCAGAGAGTGCCTGCTCATGTAACAGCTGTTCTTTGTCTTGTGTTCTCTAAACAACACAAGCAAACACAGGATGTGAACACGATAGCCTTATGGTAAGGGCGAGAACCACAGAAAAGTAAAGGGATTCAGAGTGCTGGCTGCTAATGAACCACGACACAGCAGAGCTGGGCTCAAATCCTATTTATTGTTGTGCCCATCAAAACTAGAACCACTGTGTAGCCATGAAAGAGAAGCAGAGCTGGATGGACAACTGTGGGGAGAGCTGTCTGTGACACGGCTGCCACGTGCTTCCAATTTCTTTCACAACTGTGCTTTAACAAAGGCAGAGGTGGGATTGAAGAGAGTCAAGAAAATAAATTCATGCAGTAGTTACACAGATTATCTTTTAGCAGCATCCCACCCACATTTAGAACAATGATCCCTTGGTCAGTCAACAATCTCTCCATTGTTGGACAAACCTACCTAGAGGAAAGAGGCGGAGATGCGCCTCTGGCTTTATTCCGAAGCTAAAAAAAAATCACCCCAGCAGTTGCTGAGGGGTGAGAGATGAATAATGAGTGCAAGGAACTGAGTATCAGAGCCTTAACACAGGCACCAACGTTGACAGGAGTAATTTCAGGTTTCTGATTCTTTTAGACACCACACAGCAGACTTGCTGCTGGAAGACCTCGCTGTTTGGAAATGAGGATGAAGGCAACACTGTTCTCCCAGAGGTACAGGAGTTCAGGTCTCCAAGAGACCATTCTCTCCCAAGAGACACAGGCCTACTGCATAGTACAGGAAAAACATGGGTGATGAGCAGAGAATGAAACTTGCACCCCTCCCTGGGAATCCAGAAATGTTGGGGCATCTACTCCTCTCTGGGCTTCTGGGTCTTATCCTCCAGGACAACTAAATACTGGAAAAGCCTCCTCATCAAAGCAGCCTGTTGCAGCTCTCACCATTCACACATATACCAAGACACACAGTCCAACATCTCCAAACACAGACAGTAAAGAGAAGGGAGCTAGCCCATGAGATCGGCAATAACTATGGTTATTATCAAAGGGGGCACCAAGGATCCAACACCCTCAATGAGGGGGAGCACCTAGAGCTGACACAAAGCTGGAGACTTGTTTTACTCAAAGAAGGTGGCAAGAGGCAGAGGAAAGCAGCAGAAGGAAAGGTAAAGCAAACAAAAATAGTAACATGGCTTTGTAGCTGGCTATACCCACAATGGAAACTATGGGACCAGCAGGAAGCTGCCACCACATCCCAGGAAGACAACTGGGGCTCTTGGGTTGACTATTCTCTCCTGAAGCCAACAGGTATTGTTAATTTTAGACTTCTAGTTTGTATAAGACAGCTGTGCATGCAACCACATGGTAAGAGGAAAGAGTGTCCTCTTGTCAAGATCCAACTGTGATGGACACAGTGAGGAGCAACCCAGAGTTTATTCTGGCTAGATGCCATCAAAATGACTCCTAATTAGTTTAGATTGAGACTGTTAACCCAGAATATGCAAATTTTGTCCCACCCAGCCTAATTTTGGGAGCTGCACTTATCTGGCAAATCTCAGAGAAAGCTTCAGCCATACTCTTCCTTTGCATGTGTGAGAGAGGCTTCAGGGAACTAGGATATGGTGACTCAGGGCTGTGTACATCACAGCAGCACATGGCAGGGTCAGTGCTACAAGTTTCTGAGCGATGAAGAGAAGCAGGTTTATCACCTGACCAAATAGACAGTAGCTTTATCCTTGCTGGAATGGACGGTGCTGGGTGGTCACTAGCCCTCCATTCCCACCCAGCCTGTGGCCAGCACAGCTAAAGGTCTTCATGTGCTGCCATGAAATGACACGACTAGGCTGAACTTTGGGGAGACTTTTGCCAACAAAGGTCTCAGCAGACCAGGGAAGGTCCAAGAAAGAGTCCATGGAACTTGGGTGTAAATGAAGGTGGGATGGACAGAGATATACTGCACAGCAGTACTGCACTGCTGAAGCACAGCAGCCTCATCCTCTCACAGCTTCTTCAAGACCAAAACTCCTTGAGAGTGCCTTCCAACCAGGCTGAGATCAACCAGCTCCTGCTCCTCAGAGGATTGGCCAAGAGATTCTAATTGTGACAATGAAGGACTTGGCAACTCTGTTGAGAGTCTCCTTTAAAATATTTCAAGTAGCTTTTACGCAGATAGGTCTGCATTTAGCAAGGGGGACCAGTCAACTGGGAAACTTGACCCTTACCATCCCGGCCTAGAGGGAGTGGGTGTGCAGTGTACTGCGGGAAAACGGTTTCCAGATGGGATACAAAGCTCACAGCAGTCTCATTTTGCATTATTCGCTCCTGTTATCTTCCCCTCCCTTTCACACCCTCCTTCCTTCTCCTTCTAACTATGCTCCAAAGCCAAGAAATAGCACGAGATGTGTTTCCAAAGCTGTATTACCACTGAGCAGTCAGGGAGGGGGCAGCCAAGGGACAGAAACGCAATGGCGAGGATGTGCTGGATTTCCTGATCCAAGCCTGATTTCTGGCTGCCCATCCCCCTCAAACTCTAGGAGCACAGGGAGGCAGCGCCCAAAGAGGATGAGCCACTGTGTACAGGTATGGAGAAGCAACAACCATTGCATCTCTAGGCCCTACAGAGAGCCTTAACCTGCTCTGGTGCCACAGAAGAATCTGCTCAGGCTGAGGCCACCTCAGCCATGGAGAGAGAGTGAGAATCTGTCAGCTCCTGGCTTCTGCTCCCTCCCACTCCTGGTGATCGACATAGGCACTGACTCTTCCAAACATATTTTCACCACATGTTTTCTTCCTGACCTCATGCTTAGGGTTGTCTAAATAGCACACTGTATGTGCGTGCGTGCGCTTCTCATTCAAACACCCTTTCCTGTTGTACAACAGTTATCTTGGGAGCTAACGAACGGCATCCAGATATCCAAATGCAAGCTCTACATTTACCCCCACCCAGAGATGGTGTTAGAACTCTGGAGGCCTCAAGCAGAGACTGAGGCACTAAGCCTTCTCCCCTGCCTGGCTGCACGTGGGACGCCCTAAGATTGCACTCTTGTAGCCCAGTGCCACCATGCATGGCTGAGGAGGTGGTGACTTTCTCCCCTGGATCCACTTCTCTGTACTCATCCTGGCTGCATCAGTCCCTCATTTTTCCCTTTCATGCTTCCATTCTCTGACTGTGACTTTCCCCTTCCCACCTCCAGCTGAGTTGTTTGGACATAGTCTTCCTTCAGGATCAGCCTGGTTCTCACAGCCTCTCTCGTCCCACCACAACAGTCTCGCTCCAAAGAGAAAGCAGCGAGGGGCTAAATCCAGCTGGGCGGCAGCCCAGGCTCAGGAGACGAAAGGCCTTTGCAGGTTGGAGGTTCTGCTCGTGCTGGCAAGCAGTGAAGATGGGGAGGGGATTCTTCTGAGTTTTCTCTTTTCTTTCTGAAAATTTTTTCCTCTTTGCTTGCCAAGATAAATCTCCTGTCCCAGCTGTGACATCTGCATTTCCCTTCTCTGCTTTCACTAAGGAATGAAGCCCCCTGCACTCCAGCTGCACAGCCGAGGTTTTCTTTACATTCCAGGAAAGAAGAGCCCATACACTCCAGACAGTCCTTCTGCTCTCTTTAAAATACAGAGAAATTTAGACCTTATGAAAGTGAGGTTCTCAACAGTGTTAATAAGATTCAGGCAGGATGAATAGATGCTGTGCACACTTCTCCACACAGCCAATCAGTGCATGTGCACCCCAACGGGCACAAGTGATCATCCAGCCATTCCTTGGCTGCCTCCCCTCTGCTGCTCCTCCATCCTGAACCCATATTGCTCTTGTACCTCACATATCACAGGTCCCTGCTGCTCCATGCCTGGTCTGCCCAGGCTCCTGGTGTGCCTGAACAGCTTGCCACTGACCTGCTACCCCCTTGCTGCTGCTGCTTCTCTGTGTGGCATGGCCAAAGCACCAAAGGCCAAACTGCCTGTGAACGCCACTGTCATTCCCCTTCAGCAGCAGGACAGCATCCCGAGCAGCAGCACCCCTGTCTTTGTCATGCACTGGGTCAATGCCCAGGTCACCTGTGACTACTTCCAGCATCACAACCTTGGCATGTATGTGGACCAAACACTCCAGACACCCCAGGGTGGCAGGGTTTGACTGAACCTGATCTGGAGCTAGGCTCAGAATTTGCTGCTGTTTGTAGAATTGTAGAATCACAGAATCACTTAGGTGGGAAAAGACCTCCGAGATCATTGAGTCTAAGCTATGACTGAACACCATGTCAACTGGAACATGGCACCAAAAGGCACAGCCAGTCTTTCCTTAAAATACCTCCAGGGATGGTGACTCCACCGCCTTTCTGGGCAGTCCATTCCAACGTCTAATCACCCTTTTCTTGAATAAATTCTTGCTAATGTTCAACCTAAACCTGCAGTTCAAGACTACATCCTCTCATCCTGCCTCTAGTTGCCTGGGAGAAGAGGCAGACCCACACCTGGCTACAACCTCCTTTCAGGTACTTGTGGAGAGCGATAAGCTCTCCCCTGAGCCTACTCTTGTCCCTGCAAGGCTCAGGCACAACTCGCTGCGGAAACCTCCTTCCACCGCGCATCCGTGCCAAGGGCCTGGATTTACAATTTCCAGCGCTAGGCGCCACAGGACCTAGGAGGGACCGTCGGCGGCTCAAGGCACAGCCGGGGGAGGGCGGCGGCGGGCGCGGCGCCCAGGCCGGGCGCAGCAGCNGCCGCCGGGAGGCGGCCAATGGGAGGCGGCTGCCAGCGGCGCGGCGCGGCGCGGCGCGCGGGAGGAGTGCAGGGTTAGGACGGAGCGGCGCGGGCCGGTCCCGCTCGTCCCCGGGATGCCGGGATGGCAGCGCCGCCGCCGCAGCCCCTCCGGCACACACGGGTCCCGCGGCGTGCCGAAGCCTCCCTGGCAGGCAGGAGGGCTTCGTGGTTTCACCCCCTCCTGCCCTACAACCCCGGCAGGGGGGACAAAGCCATCAGCTGACGGAGCGGGTGATGGCGTTAAAAAGCATGTGCGCAACACAGACCGCATGGAAATTCCGTGGCCGAGATCGCAGCCGTGTAATATCCAGCTCAGAGTTCTCAAGCCTGCAGTTCATTGGGGAGAATCTTGGGAGGCACCAGGCGCAGGGGGAGAGAACGAGTTAATTTTTTAACTTAAATGATTCTGCCCCTATAAAAATAAAATGAAGGGAGTAAAAGGTATGCGGAAAGTCGAAATCTGCTAGCCTGTGACTGGGTTTCCCAGCGGCCCCAACGGAGGACTCTGAGTGCTGCTAAAGTCATGGACACTGGTGTCTCCACACCTGGCACTAGTGTGTTCAGCATAAACGGGATTAGCAGCCGGCACACGGCACCATGGGCAGGGGTGATGTGGGAGAGGTTGGAAGTGCCCTGCAAGGGGAACGACTGTGGAACAGCACAGAACCCAGGCTGAGATGATTCACAAGACAAGTGGCACCGCAGCGTGGCCACAGCGGTCTGGCCATTTGCGTGCTCTCCCACCTCCTGTGGGTGACAGGTTCAGAGCAGACATGCATGTGCTAGGGAGGAGGGGGGCAATAGCAGCCTCCCCTTGGGCAAAACTGGCTCCACCGGCCTGGGGTGGAAAGCAGCTACAGTGCATGGTTTGCCTATGGCATGAGACTAGCTGAATCTGCAAAGGTAGGAGCACCTCTCCTCCCAGAAGAGGCACCCTGGAGGATAAAAACGAATGCCTCTGCTTTTCAGCATGCTTTTGCTGTGCATATGCTACACATGCAATGAATGTCCCAAATTTCCTTTGGCTTACAACTGCCTTGCAGCTGACTCTGATAAAAAAAATTAGAGCAGGACTTAAACCATACGCAGAACTGGACACAACTCTCTCAGGATGAAACATTTGGATCGGCTGCTCTTAACCCTCATTTGGCAGAAGATTTGGGGCAAATTTCTAGGAGTTTGTGAAAGGTAAATAAAAAGCTCATCCTGCTAGGCTTTTTTTGAGCTTGGAGAACTGAAGACACCTGCTTACTAAAAAACAAAGCCGCCCTTATTCCTAAGCCATTGTGGCGGCAGCTGGGCTGTGTTCAAACAGAGATGCGTAGGAGCTATTCTCCATGGGAATGCAGGTATCCCTGGGCAAGCTGGCAGGGGTCTCTTCCTCTTCTTCGCTCCTTCCCAAGCCAAGGTCAGTCTCCAGGCAGAGACTTCACATGAGCAGTAGCCCATAGAGAGAGAAGCTGTATTGTCATCTCTGTCCCAGATCTCTGCTGTCTTGGCTGAATTGGTGCTTTGCCTGTTTGTGTGAACATGCCAGCCCCAGCTGCGTTTGCAGCAGGCTCGCAGTGACACCTTAACTCCACACCATGACAGGGATTCAGCTGTTGTAGCATCTGGGGGTGGGAGCTCGTGTGAATTTCATGTCCTTATGTGTGAAAATATAATCCATCATTTTTGGGAAGGCCGCATCTGCTATGTCAACTTGATCCACCTCCACCCAGGTGTGCCCTTGCAGAGCACATCCACCCTTCCTCAGTCCCCACAGAAGCACAGCAGCCAGAACACAACTGGGTGTCCACAGCCATGTCTGCACACCCAGCAGACGCATCCCTAGCCCAGCCCTGCAAATCTAGAGGGGAAACTACCCTGGAAAAGCCTACGTGGATTTAATTGTGTGTGGCACGTCTGCCTGGGCAATTTAGAGAAAAATTTTGCTTAATGGTGGGGGATGCACAGTGTGACAGCAGGCAGGGTAAATGAAAAAAATACTGGTTTATTCTGTGTGACTCTCTGTGAACTATACTGCCATGCTGATGTGAAACCATGTCACACTATCACCAAAAGACATGAAATGAAGCATGAACGTTCAATGCAATTAAAAATAAATGAGAGAGGTGCAACTGCTCAAGCCATTCACCATCAATGGGATGGTAATGTTTATTCAATAACCAAAATAAATTTGAATAAATGCCACTCCACCATTTTTTCTATCTTTTTTTTTGACGCTTCTGGCCCTGGCCAGTAAGGAGTTGAAGCTGCCAGAGTTGGCAGATCTCTGCTCTCTGCTCTTCCACAGCTTGTCAGCCCCATGCCATTATGGGCCTTTTTTTCTGCATCTTGCAAGAAACAACAAGAAAGACACACTGGTATATAGAGGAAATCTGCTCTGGGAGATAATCAGAGAAGGAGGAAAGGTCTGAATTATCTTTACAATCATCTTCATTTGTCTCATTGAAACAGTTTCTCTTTAGTGCTCAGAGAGCAAAATCGGAGATAATTCACATTTTGTCCCTTGGCAGGTCCCTGGAGACCCATAAAGAAAAGCAGGCCTTGAAAGAGGAAGAGCTGTACTCTGTTCAAGTCCAAAAGCTGAGGCATGCAGCTAATACCAAACATTACTGGTGGCTTTCATTCCTTGGGCCTTTGTAAAAGGCACTTAACAGACCCGCTTAGTCTGGGCCAGCTGATTTGTGACTCAAAGATGTGAGGGATTTTCACGTAAAATCTTGAAAGAGAAAGAGCTGTGACTCTCTTCAGTGGCCAGGCTGGGCAAGAGTTGGGTTTTGCAAGCAGCAGACTGAACAGGGTCCTGCACCAGGACAGTTTTCAAAGCAATTCAGCTTGGAATGCAGATTTCTGACCTTCTGCCAATATCTCAGTGGAAAATCTATGCCCTAAGCGGCAGATAGGAAATTAAACTTCGGCTCCAATGCTGAGGGTACCATTTTCACCTCAGCAGTGGAACTGCAAAAACCAGAGTCTCTGGAGAATGGGAAAATCTGTCCTAGGCCGCAAAGAGCAGTAACACCTCTCGGACCATTCGTCACTACTGGACTAGCCTGGACTAACACCATCCTCGGGCAGAATGAAGATGTGATGCTGGTGAACCAGAGATCAAAGCCCTGCATTTCCAAAGATAAGGATGGATATCTGACTGGTCAGAGATCAGGCAGTCGCTTCAACCATGGGATGAAAATCACAGCTGAAGGAGAAAAGGAAGCCTATGAAAACCCTTCCCCAACACCTGGCTCTCCAGCTATTCCTTCTTCAAGCCAGACTTCTCCACAACAAGGCCCAGCAGCCAAGGACCCTGTAGCTGGTGAAGAGAAGTTGAAATGTGGAGATGCATGGTATCACGTACTCAAGTGATGTCAGATGCTTCTGAGAAGAAAAGATCCCATGTTCCTTTGAAGCCAGGAAACCTATTATGCCCTGAACTGCTGTGAAAGCTCCTGCATCTGAGATCAAGCAGACATTTTCTCCCCAGCATTGGAGTGGTCTCTGCAGAAGCTGGTGGATTTGGGAATCCATTTTCTGGACATCCCTGGACAAGGGAGATGATGGAGAGCCTCATGAGTTTTAGGGCTTAGAGAAACCAATCTGGTAATCAAATATGGTTCCTTACAAAGCTGAGTGCCTCCTGCTTCAAATTTGTCATCTGCAACTGAGCTCAGTTTAAAGGCTCCAGGTCAGATACATCCAGGCCTTTCAAAAAACAAAAAAACAACATGAAAACAACCAACTGTTGTAGAAGAGCAATACAGTTACCAAACAAATGAGTCACTGCAAAGAGGGACTCTAGCTTAAGCCTCCAAAATGTTTTCTCAGGCTTTTTGCTCTTAGTTGAACAAGTCCTTACTACCACAGATTTTCCTGAGAACACGTCCAAGTCACCTGTCCATCTGTGGAGTGTGGTATGGCATGGCCACCTTGCCAGGTAGTTCTGCACACAGGGAGAACTTGAGGAGTTATCTAGTGATGGCAGGTTGTAGTCATGTAATTCCATGTTAGCAGCATATTCAAAGATTAAATTATCTTTTCTGTGTAATTAATTGCTTTTATTATTATTTGATTATGTTAAATAGATTTTAACATAATCAAATCACAGGTGGAAGTGAGTGATTCCCGTGGCAAAAGAAGTTACAGCCCTGCCAAGGTGCCCAGTGCTGCAAAGAAATAATGAAGACTGTGTGAGCCTTAGAAAATCAAGACAAAATCTACAGTGCTTTGGCTTCTGAACATTCTTTCAGACAGGGCCTTATTTTGCAAATATGTAATTCAGGACAAGAAGCAACCTTTCAGTATCCGTCACGGTTTTATGTGCAACAAAAGAAAAAAAGCATCAGGGAGATCTTCCCTTTTTGTCCCTTAACCTCGACACTAAGTGAATTTTCCTAAGTATGGTGTTCTTGATATACAGGAAACCTTTCACAAGTACCCAGTGCGTGTCCCAGCACATATCCAGTCCCCTGCTCTGGCCTGGATCCTCACAGCATCAGGCCTTCTCATGCCAACCTCTTCCCTCAGGCCTCTGCAGCGTGATATCCCCCTGCTTCACTCCTCCTTCGCCTTCCTCCTGTCTCTCTCAAAAGGGTGCACACATCTGGCTTGCCTTTATTGTGTGATAAATCTCACCCTGCATCTTGGGTTTATTTTCTGAAAGTTTTGAATGGTGTCTTGGAAATGCTGTTGGACAATAGGAGCTCTTTGAACCCAGGCCAGCTGGACGGGACTCCTTGCATTGCAGCTGACATGCAGGCTTTGGCGGTCTTTCTCCACTCTTTCCTCTCTTTTCTTTACAACATTTGAGTTGTCCTCAAACTTTATTTTTGGAGTGGGCAGTGCATTTCTGAATCTTTTCATCATTATATTATTATTAATTATGGTCATGACTATTTCTCTTTCTGCTGGCACTCCTGGTGGATCTCTCCTCTCTCACTTAATATCTTGGGTACGACTACCTTGGCCACAACCCACTCAAGCAGTGACTCAGAATCCCTGGCCTGTTCCCAGGAGAGATGCAAGAGTTTTGCCAATTGGTTTAAAGAGAGGCAATCGTTTTCCAGAGCTACTCTCTCACTCAACAGAGCTGAGCTGGGTGGAAAAGCTCAGCTCTGTGGTTCCAGGGAGTCCATCCCTGGCGGACAGGCTCTCCCTGGGTTATTATGAAAGCAAAGCCCTGCTCCCTTCGCATGCAAACAGGACAACTTCTGAACCAAGCAGTAGGATTCTCCACTGAAAATAATTTTGCTCCCTGGGGGTCACTGCACTCAATATCCCCATTCCCAAGCTCCTGGAGGAAACAAAGCTAAGGGAGGCATGCGGGCAGGATGAGGCATTGTAAGGGAGGGAGTACTCGATGCTCAGGTCAAACTGTTGCCTAATGTATCATCACATAGCTACCTACTTCTTGAGTCAAAGTGGAGAATGGCATAATCTGAAGCAGATTATTATTATGAGAAAACCTCATATTGCTGAGTTTGAGGTTTGCTTGCAGCACTGGTACACGGTAGAGAAATTCCATCTTCATCCTCTGAGCATCTAAGACTTTCCCAACCATGCAAGAGGGTGGGAATTGCTCTGATTCTAAAAGCAGGAGGGGACCTATGGCTCGACTGTTTGCCCCTCTACACCCTGAGTTTATGTAGTAAAGAAGACTGTTTTGTCCTTGTGTGGCTCCTGTGACTTAAAGACCTCAGTGTGCTCTTATGGAGGCAGATATACAAGCCTTCTTCATTTCATGTGCTAGGAAGGACACAAGAAAAAAAAGAGATAGCTGGTTTTGGTGAGGCATGGCAATCTCCCACAGAACATGGTGGGGACCTGAGTGAATCCTTCTGACTAGACTACACTGCCTCCTGCAAATGGCACTGAGTGATGGAGGGAAGGGGACGACAGGCCTTCCACTATCAAGAGTGGGCACTTGGCAATGTCAGACCAGATCCTTCCCAGCCTCCGTTCCTATGTGCTGGGAAGCCCACCTGGTTCACAGGGTAGTCAAGAGCCTGGTGTTTTTTGATGCTGGTATTTGTAAAGAAGAGGGACTGAGATCATCAGCTGATTTTTACTCACATCTACCAGAGGGAGGAATCCGTCTTGGGTCAAGTAAAACTCTCCTTCCTCCTGCTCTGCTGCAAGATCCAGCAGGGCAGGAAAGCCCGCGAGCATCTGGGAGCAGTGGTCCTGCCAGCCCTGTCTGTGCTGGTGTTGAAGGCTGAGCCGACTCCGGAGCTCAGCTGCCATGGTCCAAGCACCAGGCACAGGAGTCACTCTCTCTCCAGCTGCAGCACGGTGCACACCACAGCTGGTTCCTCGTGCAGGGCTGCCTCTCCCGGGCTGGCAGGCTGCTGGAGCTGGCCTCCGCTCCCGCTGGCAGGGTGGCATTGCTGCTTCTGCTAGAGGAATGCAAACCGCCTGAGCTGCGCTTGAGGATCGGCCAGGAAAAGTCCACAAATAGCAACAGGAAATCAAAATGCCCGCTCCAGACATGCACTAGATATGAGGCCATCCAGCACAAGGAGAAAAATCAAGTGCTGGACAATGTAGATTACATCATGCTGTGGATGAACACGTGAGCCCATCCAGATGGGGCCATGCCAACAGGTCCAGATGGCTCAGGAATGCTAACTGCATAGTTACCTCTCTCATCTTTGGTTTTCTTCCCTCTTTCTTTCCCTATTCTCCATCCCTTCTGGCATCCTTCACTCTTTCCTTTCCAAGAATAAGTAAATAAATCCTCTGACAACTCTGTTGTAATTCGATTTCATCAAATATCAGAAAGGCATCTCAGACTAGTGGATGGGACACTGGTCTGGACATGGGTCTCTGGCATTTACTTGTAGGTATCAAAACTGCTGAGTGACCTCACCACACCGTGTGGCTGCTGGGCTTGACACAGTAATGTGTGCCTTCACCTCATCTGGGACTTCAGCTCCAGGTCACAAAGGAGGAGGTTGCAAGGGCTGTTAACCTGGAGCCTGAAGCACGCAGGAAAATTAAGAAATCAGCATTGCTCCTGCTCTGCTGCAGCTCACCCCAGCTGCCTACAGCTGCCACTGACTGCTCACTGTGGCTGCAGCTACAAGGGGAGGGAGAAAACAGTTTTGTTGTCCTAGCTAGAAGGCTCTACCTACCACCCTGGTACTAATTAGCAGCAAAGAAAGGAGCGCAGCAGCCTCTGTTCACTCCCCAGTATTGACCAGAGCAGCATCTGCTGCTACTCTGCTCTCTCCCAGCATGATAAAAAAGAGCTCAAAACCATGTAAGAAAGAAGTCAAAGGTATGTGCTTTGCCAGGTCTGAAAAAAGGCTGCAGGCCATTTGCTCATTAATTACTACTAATCCAGCTGCTGGACTGCTGCCAACTATATTTGACAAAAACTGAAGAGCAGGAGAAGGATCAGAGGATGGAAAAGCAACCTCTGCATCACTCTTCCCAATGGATGATGGTGATCCTAGTTTTACACCAGGCCAGACAGAGTTACTGTGAAGAAAAGGCACCTCCAAAGAAAGGAAAAGTGCAAAACCCATGTGCTGAGCAGCAGGAGGGAATGACAATGTCCTGATTGGGACTGACAAAGCCATGACATTCTGGTATTTTCAGCTTGTTACTTCCTTCTCATTTACAAACCAATAGAGAAATTGTTTGGGAGCTGAGAACTCAGCCCAGCGCTGACCATGCAGCAGTTTGGGGCAAAAATTTAACAGGGTGCTCTCAGCAAGTTGCACCAAACTGATGGAGAAGTTAGGTTTTGTGCCCGAGCCAGGTTCTGGTTGTACGGTGGAGGATGAGGTATGAGTACAACCCATTCACTGGATTTATAAAGCAGAAATTGTTTGATTTTCAGTAAGGCCCAGAGTGGTCAGGCCAGTAACAGCATGGACCAAAACTACTTTAGTTTAAATCCTGATGCTGACCAACGCAGCCCTTCATACTGACACAGAAAGATTATTCTGGATTAGCTTGAAGTATCTGAGGTCAGATAGAGACATGTGCAGTCCACAGGGATAAGGAACAGGAGAGGGGTGAAGAATAGCTGGGATATCAGTGGAGAATAGATGAGCCAAACTGAAAATGTGGCAAATATCATGTGTAGCTGCAAAGTCATTGAAAAAGAGTCCAACCAGGGAAGCAAACTAATAGCTCCTATGGACCTTTCCTGGCAGATACTTACTAGCAAAACCCCACTCCAGTCTTAGTTTTTGTTAATCTGCTTCACCCATTGATGACACTGCTGCTTTTCAATAATAATAAGGATGTCCGCTTTTTTATAGTGAGCAAAAGCTGCATCACTGCAAATGACACCCTGAGGATCACACACTAAGAAACTGGCAGAGCCAGGACTAAAATACAGTCCTCCAATTCCCAACAACCTCTCTGCAACACTGTCTATAAAGACAGGAGAAACACAACAAAAACAAAACCAACATCATTCAATTGGCAATTCAGTATTTGTGGCTCAACAGCACCTCATCAACTCTGAGAGTCTGCCACATTTGCTTGGAAAGAAGAGCCACATTTCCAGCACTCCCTGGGCAAAGAGCTCTCAGATTGAGAGACTGAAAAGTCTTTGAAAGAAATCTTCCATCAACAGTCTTTACAAATGTCAGAGCTAGTTTCCTCCTCCCTGAGCTGCCTGGCTTGCAGTCCCTCCCCCTGGGACAGCTTTGAGCTTAGCCAAAAGCACCTGCCCAGCTCCTTCCTTCAACTGTCATGAATTTAGTAGACTCATTTAACATCAAGCTGCTCTGACATGCAACAATTAACTCCTGAGGTTCTGTAACTGGGTCCTCTTCTTCATCCTGGACTCCCTCTACCTCCTTCCCCTTCTGGAGGGGAAGGCAGTCCTCCAAGTAGTGAGAGGGCTGCAAATATTGCAGAGCCAGAGCAGGTTCTCATGGTAGACCCCCTGTGCCTCGAACAGCAGAGATGGGTTATTCTTGAGCTGCAATGCTCACCCTGGATGTGCCATCAAGAGGAAAAGCCAGTGATCCCATGACACTGTGGTCAGGAGCCAGCATGGAGGATGTTGTTTGGGCATTGATCTAAGAAAGCTCACCTGCAGGAGGAATGCTGACAATCCAATAGGAACGTCCACAACCAGTGCAGTATCCAGCTCCCTCCTGTGTAACACCGTTGGTGTCAGGTTCAAGTTGTAGTATTCCTCCAGCCTTAGCTGCCAGGTTCCTCCCAAGGGAGCCCTGACATTCCTGTTGCAGGGGAACTCCTGGCACAAATTGCTCAGCTGAAAGTATTATGTTTTGGGTCTATTCTAGGAAAAATGCTAACTGCATTTTGAGCAGGCTTTGTTAATCGGGTCAGCCAGACTGACCTTAATGAACATTTTTCCTAATCAAGACAAAGTCACAGTGTAAAGAAGCCAAAAGCAACTTCACTGAGGTAGTCAGGGGTGAGTTTCTTCTGGAACAGCCTGGGCAGTGATCGCAATAAATGACCTCACACAAGGCATCACCTTTGAGCTCTAAAGATGGTACTAATTACTCCAGTACTGGTTTAGATTATGTAGTAGTTTCAGGGAGAATAGCCTTGCACAGTGCTGTATGGGGAATTTCTCTAATCTTAGAAAGTGAGAAGATAAAATAGGACAAGAAAGAAAGACAGGAGTGAAAGAGTGTGTGGATATGTGTACTTCTGACCTTCATGAGACCTTGTTCTGGCTAATCAATGTGTCAAGGTAAGTGTCAGGCATCTATCATTTGGACACAGACCAGACCAGAGCAGTGCCACATGATTTCAAAGGCAGATAGCCCTGGACAGGTTTAAGAAAATAAGAGTCAAAGGAGAGGTACAAAGAAAGAGAAAAGAAGGTAGATAAAGAAGTCAGAAAGGAGTGGGTGAGAGGATAAGGCTGGAGTGTTTGGGTCAGTTCAGGAAGCGACAGGAAAGGAAAATTTTGAATGATGTAACCGTACAGGAAAGAAGAAGTAAAATTTGTTTTCTTGAGCAGCTGGAAATAAGATAGATGTAAACACTACATGGCAAACAAGGGGAACAACTGGGTTGAAAGACACAGCCTGCCTTTCAGCATGCTACTTGCAGTCCCTTGCCACTCTGGCCATGCCCTTGGCTCTTCACAACCTTTCAGCTATTTCTGCTCTGAGGAACGTTGCAAAACACGCAGACACCAACCCAAGGAAACACCTAATAACTTACAACACAAGCTGAACTCCAGATACAGGAAAAAGAAAAGAGCTCCATGCAAGCACCCACTCTGTCCTAGTGCCAGGCTGAAAACTGGATCAATGATTTCAGTCAGAGGATACCGAACTACACTGAGGTTGCCTGCACAGAAGTCACCTGCTGCAGCAGGAAAGAGATGGTGCCAGCATGGGGGTCAGCCGAGTACAATGGCTTTGGTTCCACCTTTGTTCTCACTTCTCATCTGCCATGTGGAGACACGAAGTCCCAGCAGTTCAGATGTGTAAATACAGTCCCTGGCAGAAAGCTGGGATTGGTAGGACGTAGTAATCCCAGGACTAAGACTGGCTTGGAATTGAGGACCTAACACACCTGGCTCCTCCAGCAGACATGTCTCCTGAAGAAGAACAATGCTGGCCACAAGGTTGCCTGTGAAGCATAGGTGACTGCAATGTACCTTGCTGCACAGACCTGGAATTTCCCTGGGAAATCTCCAAGCCAAATTAGGCCAAGAGACAGGTTTGGGGGATTTCTTAAGAGAGCCATAATGGTTTGCTTCATTACTAGTGCCCTACCTGTAACTCTGCAGCACGGAGAGCCACCAGTTGGCTCTTGTGAACCATCTGGTTTCTTACAGTGGACTGGCCATAACAGGACAAGGATGCATAAGCTTTATGCTTAAGCTTATCCCTTCCTTGAAATGCACTGAACAGGTGAGTCTTGAGAATCAAATTGCTGTATCAAGAACAATCCTGCCTGTGGTTACAAGCAGAGGATCTGCCACGTGGCTGTCCCAAAGACAACTCTGGAGAGTTAAGCATTTTCATTTGCTTCCTTTAACACTGGAAATTCTTTAAATAGTAAATAAGTAATTACTAAATGCTAATTAAATACTACCTTAAAACCTATGGAGAAATGCTAAGGAAAAAAGGGAGCAAGCAGAGGAATAACTTTTCTCAGAGGAAACACAGCAGTAAGTCCCAGAGGTGTCAGCCTGGCCATATTTTAAATAGTGCAGCTACAACTGTGGCTATGAAATCCCCAGTTCTACATTCCCCTTTAAGGGGTTGCTTCAGAAAATGCTCTTCTTTCCGAACCCCTGCTCTACCAGAGACAGCTCCATTCCAGGTTTTAGCAAGAACAGTGCAGCACCAATGGGACCAGCACAGCACCAGTCATGTGATACCTTAAGTTTTAGTTTTTATATTTTTCAGATTCTGTGCTGTTTTAGTGGGTAGGTTTGGGTTTCATATTAAGTGCTACTAAGTTCTCTTCACAGAGTAGATAGACAAAACAATTCCTTCTCTAGCTTGAGACCAGGGACAACTCTCAGGCCCAAGAGCAAAAACAACCGTGAAGTGAGAAGAAAAAACAAGGAGGATGGAGCTTCATAACCTGAAGCTGTGGTTGGACAATTTGATTCTAATATGCTAATGGACCAGAACTTATAAAAGTATGGGACCTCGTGACCAGGGGGCCATTTTGTGACCATTCAGGTGCATTTTGGGTGTGGTCCGATGGGGCACTTGTGTGGCCCATGGCGGCTTTTTAATAAATACCTACTTTATTCTTTTGCCAGTCTCTGTTCCAGGTCAGCCTCTAGCAGGCATCAATGGATGAGACCAGAGCAGCAGAGGACAGGACCAGTGCAGTACTAGATGAGCTCCTGAGCAGCAGAAGACATCTTGCATTGATGAACACAACACGTTTCATTAAATTCAGAAGCCACCACACACTATGGTGGCTTCTGAAGCCACCATATAGTACAAGCTTGACCACTTGTACTGGTATCAAGAGGAGGAACAGCAGGCCAGTCTTAGAGGTTTTCTACAGTCTGACCTATAAAATGAGACCTCGGATTTGTCCCTCTCTCAAAGTGGTGGTGGTGGCATTGAACGGCTGCCTTATGCCATAGGGGATGAGGATCACCTGGCAGACATGGACTGAGCAGTACACAACTCCAGCATCCCCCAGCTGGTGCTGATGACCCACCCTCCCTTGGTGGGAGTGGCCTGTGTGCACAGATGTACTTCCACCTCCTGCCAAACCCTCCCTTTGTTTACTCTGCAAGCACTTCACCAAAGACCTTCCTGCTTCTCCCCACCAAGATGATGGCTCTGTCTCCACTGTTTAACCCTGTTTTGGACATATGCCTTCCTGCACTCCTGCTCTAAGTTGCAGCCTCTCTCCTAGTTCTGGCCCAAGAGCACAGTTAATGGGTTCTCCCACTTGGCTAAGATGATAATTTAGGACAATGGGTTCCCAGCACATTCAGGCAGTTGTCCAACAGATGAATGTGTTTATTTAGGAAGAGTATCCCAAATGCTTATCAATTTCCTGGCAAATAGGACACTCAAATGATCCACAGTCTCTGGACTAAGTATTGATTGAGAGTCTTCCAAATGAAGTTCAAGTCTCTTCCCCTCTTCTTTACCAAAAGGGAAACATTTTTCCTGGTGGTGACTCTACGGCAATGATGCTCAGAGACCGAGACTCAGAGATCCATGGACCCATGTTCAGCTCTGGTTTAATCCTGCTGCTAGCACTTCTGCAAGTGTAAGTCCCACCATGAGATAGTAAGGAGCAGCAGGGCCACGTAGTATAGAAACCGTGAGATGGATCCAGAGAGACTAATGAAATAGAAAGAAACGGGAACTATTATCTTTGGATTCGTTTCCATCAGGCCAAGTCTGATGGCCCCATCAGGTCTCTGTATTTCTGCTCCAGATCCTACAAGAATCTGGCCAGCTAGTTCCAAGAAAAATTTAAAGAAAATAGCCTTTCCATTGGTTATTTTCAGACTATAGTACTTGGCAGACTAACCATAAATATGTTACCAACCAAATTTTACCAGGCACAGGAACAGAGGGCCAAAATGCTTGCTGCATGTATCGCCACAAGAGATTACCATCAGCCCTGGAGACCCAGCCTCCCATTACAGCAGAGCTCCCCTGTCTAGCAACTGCAAGGGATACAAAGTGGGTAACCAAACCTGCCTGAGCCCTCCATCCTCACTGTGCACTGAGATGGTGAGAGGGAGTTTACAGAGCATGAAACTCGCTCAGACCAAAGGTCAGTCCAACACCTAAGCACCACTTAAGTGCTATTTATGTCCCTGTAGTAGGCATAAGAGGAATAAAAGTGTGTACAGGCTTCCTGTGAGAGTGACAGTCATCCATGGTGAATAGCCTCTCTTCATCTTTAGGGAAGCTTCCCCTATGCACCAGAATCACTCTCAGCCTGCTCATTATGTGCAGTCCTGCCACTCTCCTCCTGCAGGTCAGCACAACATTAAAGGAAAGAGCACACAATAAACCCATCACCCAGTTTGCTCTCAAGGAGCAAACCCACCAAGACAGGCAGTTCTTCTCCCATTCTGCTGTCTCTCTGTAGGCTCCAGAAAATGACAATTGTCACATTGCCTGGGCATATAGGATGACACAGTGAAAGAGTGTGTTAGTGTGCATTCCCCAGAGGAGCTGGGTTAGCCCTCCTGAGACAGACTGAACAGCCATTCTGCAGCTTCTAACAGTGCAGACCTGAGTGAGCATGCAGGCTATTTTCTTGCCTTGATGTCTCTTGAAGGAGGCAAAGTATATGCTTTGAAAAGCATAGAGTCAAAACAAAGCTGTGTTTACATAAATATCCAAAGTCATCTTGGAAGGTGTCTTTTGCACTATAAAACAGAGAAGCAGAGGGAGGAAACAAACCCATTGGGGTACTGGGTTAAAAAGAAACACATGATTCCTGTTTGGTTGGTTTATTCTGGCTTCCTTCTGACACCAGTGTCATAAACCCAGTGAAGCACAGTGGTGAATCTGACTCAAGAGATAAGTCTTTTGAAGAGTTTCACAGCACTGATAAGAGCTGAACAAGAAAGGAAGAGCTCCCTGAGTGCAGTTGTAATAGACCACAAGCAAATAGATGGTTGCTTGCAGAAATGATCAGAAATGCTGGACTGGGTGAAATCGATAAACAGGCACTGCATGAAGGATTAGCTTCATATATGGTAGGTTCTTCTGGGAGAAAAAGATGAGCAAAGTTGCCTAAGTTCAAGAGCAGTATGTGGCCTCTTGAGCAAAAGGAGACTGCCAGTGCTGTTAGCAGCCATCCTATGTAAGTCTGGTTAGCAGAAGCTAAGTGAAGAGATGCATTTTATGTCCTCTGGAGATTTCTCCTCCAATTAACAAGGAGACACCACTCTCCATATGATTTTCAAAAAAAAAAAACCCAAAATCCTCACAGTGATAAACTGATTCCTTAAACTCAGTCTAAACCTTCCCCCTACCAATTTATGACCATTCATCCTCCTGCCATGTGCTTATGAAAGAGCCTGGCTCCATTTTCTAGTAACTTCCTCAGCTGTGCAGCTACGCTTCTGCTAGGTCCTCCTGGAGCTGCCTCTTCTCCAGCTGAGGAAGTCCAACACCCTCAGCTACTTCTCACAGGAGAAATTCTCCATCTCCCAGTTATCTTGGTGACAACACCCTTGATGCACTCAGATTTATCCATGTCTTTCTGCTATCAGGCAGCCCAAAACTGGACACTGAGTTTGAGACACAGCTTTATGATTCTCAAGAAAAAGGGGATAATCACTTCCCTGTGTCTATCTACCATACCACTTCTGCTCCTAGCTGCCTTTGCTACTGGGGCACACCAGTGCTCCAAGACCCCTAGTGGGTCCATCCGTCCATCCATCCATCCATCCATCCATCCATCCATCCATCCATCCATCCATCCATCCACCCACCCACCCAAAGGGCAGGAGAGAGGGTTTGTTCTTGCTGAATTTCATAAGGTTTCTGTCAACCTATTCCTACAACCTGGGCAGATGTCTCTGAAAGGCAGCCCCCACACATTCAATTTTTTTTTTCTGTTGCAAGCACACAGACCTTTCTGAAGATGCATCTACAGATGTGCCTTAATTAATTCTTTGTCACAGCTTAGATGAACAATACAGAGAACCATTTTTTAAAGACCAAGATGACTCATTAGGACTGCCAAGGTTGTGGGAAAGAGAGTAGTTAAGACACACACAATTCCTGCCCCAAAGGAGCACAGACTCTGCAGTAAGGTTCATCCATCGTTTCTTTCTGCTTCCTTTCTGAAAAGAGGAAATCACACTCACGAAAATTTCATACTGACATTTTATGGCTGAAATTCCTGGCCTGTTTTAAGAAAAATGCCTGCTGAACAATATCTGGAAAAGTTTGTGCATCTTTGAAGCAAAGGCACTGGCAACTTTGTGAGCTATTGTGCACGGTGATGCTTTGCACAGTTCTATGTCAAAAGAACTTCTCCACACATTGCAAGATCCCAGGAGATTTGCTGGATTTAGTAAGAAAATCCATGTGTATTTCTTCCATCCTCCCCATTGTCATGCAGAGTGAGAACAAAGAGGGTGATGTATTATGTTCTGGCTCTTGTATCACCAACAGATTTGGTAGGCGAGAAGTGGCTACAGAATCTCTTATGTATCATCTGCAGGAAGAGAAGATTTCAGCTTGACTCTCTCACTCCAGCAGAAGTTTGTGGTGCTGGCAGTTGGGAAAAAAAAAATCCACAGAAAAAAAAAAAGCCTTAAAAAAAGTGCCTTACTGCTGTCAGCTGAGCACAACGATGCCTGAGTCACTGCAACATAGTTAAATGAGAAGACAAGGGCAAGCTGCTTCCAGAAGCAGCTCTCCAAGCAGAAAAGCCATTTAAATGAGGCAGGACAGAGCCAGCCTGCCCACGGCCACCACGTACTTTAAACACACTGTCCTGGCAGGTGGCACCAGATGGCACTCTTACACAAAAGCTTCTTTTTCACGGGGTCTGCTTGCAGACAGAAGTTGTGTTTAACTATAAAAAGGTACCACCTATACTGGTTAGGGGTTACCTGACTTCTGACCACAGCCCATGTTGCACCTGGTCCCAATACATATTATTTTCATTTTGGTAAAGGAATAAATCATCTTGGCATAAAGCACTTCCTATCAGCATAGCTTCATCCATGCTGGATGCGTACAGAATTAGGGAAAGCACAAAACTCCTAGCAACAGGTCTCTCAGATATGAGCAGGCAAGGCAAGCACTCAGTCTTGGCATGACGTGCCATTGGAAGGTCTGTCTGAACACTGTGGACTATGTTGCCTCTGGTAGAGCCCAGTGGAATCAGTTCTTGAGGCACAGCGCTATCTCGGAAATTAGGAGCTGGCAAGATCTCTGAGGGATGGGGCTGCCTCCATAATCTCTTTCCCAGACCCTGTGTACCTCTGCTTGGTGCAGTGCATTTAATATTTATGCAAATTCTGCATCTCTACTGTCTCCCTCAGAAAAGAGGCAACATAAAAAGCTTTAGATATCTTATGTATAGAAAAGCAGAAGTGGATTCATCAGCGGATTCACCCTCTCCCTATTCCCTGCTCCCACTGCAAGGGTAGTCCTCAAAGACGCTCACAGTGCTACAGCGGGAACACGGGAAGTGCCAGTACTGTGAAAGGGGAGTAACAAGCCGCTGCTCAGATCTCTGTCCGGGGCAGGCACATTGTCACAGGCTGCAGCCGCTGAGAGCCTGGCGGAGCCTCGCGTTCAGGCAGTGCCCTGCTGCCCAGCGCCGGATACCCTCGCTCCAAACCACCTCTGGCGTGGGGCCCTTCCCACTTCTGCCTCAGGGTTGGGTCCTGGCAGAGGGGCTGCAGGATCCCATGGAAACTCCCGTGGAAAGCTCGGGCTCTACTGCGAAGTCTGTGCGTGTTCTCAGGGAGAGCTGCTGGTCTGAGAACTCGCCTGACTCCGGGGAGAGGCTGGGCAGTTTCCCTAGAGGTGAACAATGCCCCTTTGGTTCCCTGAGACTGGCAACACCTTTTCCTCCCAAGTCACTCTTCCCCCTCACCCTTCTCTCCAAAGTAAATCAGCCCAGCCGAAGCGCCAAGAGGTAGATGCTTCATCTCCGAAATGCCACTCTGAGGAAAAGTTACAGGCAAAGGAGAGAGGAGGCGCTGAGCCCAAAGCTCTCCCGACGGCAGCCGGCCGTGCCTCCGGTGCTGCCCGAGCTCACACACGGCAGGTCGTACAGTCCCCGCCTGGCACCGCACACTTCTCCCAGCCATCAGGCTTATAAAACCATAGGGTCGAACAGCCCTGAGATTCCCCGGCGGGGTCTCCTCGGGGAAACAGCGGCCGGGCCAGTCCAGCGGGGAGCTGGCCGTGTGCGACGGCGGGCACCCGGCTACCTGCATCTCCGGGGCACCCCGGGGCAGGCGGGGCAGGGCGGGGACGCAGGAGAGCCCGCCGCCGTGTCCCGTCCCCGCTGCCGGGGCCGGCCCGCCGGAGCGGGGGTGCTGCCGGCGGTCCCTTACCACATTGCTGAGGAAGTCCGCCTCGCTGAAGTCGCCGAAGTCGAGGAAGCCGGTGCCGGCGGCGGGGAAGAGCCGCTCGGCGGGGAAGGGCTCCAGGATACTGTCCATGG
>WAAG01027461.1:0-31832 GCA_013390105.1 Tichodroma muraria | reverse complement strand
CCTCCAGGCAGCGCCCCCGCCTCCCGGGCAGCCCCCGCACCGCCGGGCGGGGCGAGGCGAGGCGAGGCGAGGCGAGGCCGGTGGCTGCGCGGGACGCCCGCGCTCCTCGCGGCGCTGCAGGGACCCGAGGGCGCTGCTGGTCCCCGGCAGAGCGGTGTCAGTTTGACGAACTGAACAAACCCTCCTTTCAGCAGCCGGCCGGCTTTGGTGGCTCCTCTGCATCCCTCGGGGAGCAGCGCCGGGAAAGATGGGCATTCCGCGGGGTCGGAGCCTGGAGGGCAGCCGGCAGGGAGCTCTCCTTGTCCCCGCTCCCCGCAGCGGGCTTGGAGGTAGGCCTGGCTGCAGCAGCACATGTGGCTGCTCTGTAATTAAAGAGCTGGGCACCGTTAAAGAGTTTCAGGAAGATTATATGGTTTCAGATAAATGGGATTATGGATCTCCGTCCTCTCTGATCATTACTCCAACCAACTCTCAGGAAAACCACTTATAATAATCCCGTTGAAGAAGCCCTGATGTTTCATTAATCTGTCCCTGTTTTCATGGCTCCACAGAGAACATACAGGAGTCCCAGCTCCACTGAGGGGCTTTCTTGGTCACAGGCATCTGGAGAAAAAAACCCAAAGACTGCAGTACATCTCTAGTAGTGCAGTAGTAGTGTGCACTACTAGTAGTAGTGCACTAGACATTAGTGCACCTCTCATGAAACCTGTCTGGAAGTTGCCAGCGGTGAGGCTCCAGGCAAAGAAGTGCTGATTTGAAGCTGGCTGAAGCCTGTGCTTGAACTGGACACGGGGTTTTCATCCATCCAGGCTCTTGCTCCACATTCTCCATGGCTGTCAGAACTAACAGCACAACCCAAGGTGCTCCTTGGCTACAGGTTGCACAAGCAGCCACATCCTGCACACAAAAGCCTTTATACTTGCACACACAATGAGCTCTTTCAGTTACATTTACCTTATGTTGCAGTCAAGTGTAAAGAGCCTTTGGGTAAAAGGTCAGAGACATAAATTCAGCCAGGATGGGGTTGTGTTGAGAAAATAATGCTGTTCCTACTTCCTGAACGGTAAAGAAACCTCTTTGTTAATTGGATGCCAGTTGGTTTGAAGGGGGAAACAAAAAAACCTTTGCCACTGTAAGATGGGAAGAAGAAGTATGTCCAGACCCTTCAGCAAGAAGTAAACTTGTCTCCAAGTAGGGGGGAAGATGCCTTTTATTTAAGATCCCAATCAGCAGGGTTCTCAGCTGCAAGGAGTAGACAGACCAAATCCTGCCATAGCAATGGAGTGACAGCCAGGGTCGCAGAGCATGGACAGAGCCACAGCAGGGGCAGCTTCCCCTCCTGCCACTAACCACACACGGATGTTGCTTCCCTAACTATGAAGAGTCACTGGTGAAACCAAGAGCTTCTGGTTCAGTGCCTCGCCCAAGCTAACACAAGGAAGCCTCTTCTCAGGACACACACTGTATTTGTCCTCAGGCTGAAGAAGCTCAGATGGTGTCAGCTACGGTTTGCACAGCATGGGTGGCAGTGTCATCAGAAAAGGTCAAGCAAAGTAAACCTCACTTGTTTGTCTGTGCTCTGAAGGGAAAATGCTTTGACACAGTCAGATAGGAGCTGTGAAATCCATTCTGGAGATTAAAATATCTCAGAAAAAAAAATGAAATTGCCTGGTCTGAAACCCTGCTTCTATTCAGTGCTTTTAGTACTGAGTGTAACTGCCCAGATGCAGCTTCTCTGCCTATCAGTGCTGCACCTTTGCAGGCAAGGAATAATCATAACAGATATCCCGTTTTGATGTTGAACAGGAAAGCTGCTCTGTCCCATCTTGGAGAGCTCTGATGGGAACTCCCATCCCTAGAATTTGTGTAGAGCTTTGAAATGGACACTTTGCTTATGTCAGACATGAGTGCAGTTCATTAAAGGCAATGGAAATGGCATCTAGGTGGTCAGAGAGTGTTGTTGCTGACTTTCTGGAGCTAAAAAGGAGAGTTATTCTGCAGGCAAGCAGTCTTGTGCTCCAAAAAAGACCTGGAGACAGGTAAATTGCTGATGGGTGAGGGGATGTGATTGCAATTCAGAAAAACTCACATGTGCTGCTGCAGCTGGCCATGGGTGCCTGCAGCAAAGGGGGAAAAGGACAGGCTGATGGGCACTGCTGAAGCAGAGGCCTGGAGACTGCAGTGCTTGCAACACTTGAATGGTGCGTAATCACTGTTACTAGAGCATCTTTAGAACCAGGTTCTGCAGCCATGTCTTGGGAAATTGATATAGCAGAGCAGGAAGCAACCTTGGAGCAGGGGCTGAATTACATGATCATTCAAATTCCTTCTCAGCCCAGTTTTCTATGATTTTATACTTAGATTTATTTGCAGTCTGATTACAGCAGGAGATTGAAATAGCAATCAAGTATGTTCAGGCTGAACGAGTCAAACTGACAAGAGGTAAGTCTTCTTGGCCTCACAATATTTGGTACTGCAAATACACATATATGACCAACCAAGCTAATTTTATCATGCTGAGAAGTGAATCATCAGTCCATTTCTCATAAGAAAGGGATCCTGCTCTATTGTGCTCCATCCTGCCTGGTCCTGCTCCCACTGCTTGCCTTTATGTTCATGGAGTGAGAACTGCAAGACTCTTATCGTAACACTTTGCATTTGCTTTGCCTTCACCCTGCATTGTTGTGAGCAGGACACACAAGACAAGGTAAGCAGGCCCTGGGCTTGAACACGTGAACAGCAATCCAGGCTATACTGCCACCAGCCAAGCTGAAGCTTTTGGTTCCCCCACCCAGGACTGTGCCAGGAGGTTTCACAGACTCTTTGAGGATGAGTGTTTCTTGAGGAATGTAGGGTGAAATGTCGGTGATTTTTGGTCTGCTGCATGCAAGCTCTGTTGTTACAGGAAGGGTCATCTGTGTAGTGTTTGCAGCCTGGACAGCTGGTATGGGAATGATTCATGCTGTTAGAATTGCTTTGCTTTGGGGGTCAGGCTGGCTCTTTAGGACTGCCACCAAAGACAAGCTTTTACTTCAGGTCTGTGAAAGATGCCATTTGTCCTGTTTATTTTTCCAGCGTTGGTGTTCATATGGGTGGAATAGACAGTTTCTGCCACGAGCTGTCTTCCTAGCCATGAAAATTTTCAAGAGTCATGCAGGCTCCATACTTTGGCCCTTCAGTAGCTCTTTACAACAGTCCTGCCTTCATTTTGCTTTTTCTTTTCTCTGGATGTGATTACTTCTCCGTATATTGCTTTGGTGTGGTTTTTCTCACTGTTTTGTGCACCATGGACAGAGGGAGCAACTGCTGCATTGTATGTCTCCTCTGCTCCTTAAGGCCCACTGAGAACAAGGTGAGGATGGAAATAGGACTTTCAGCCTATTTCAAAAAAGAAGTACTGTACTACAGTCCCCAGACAGGCTCTTAGGAGTCAGGTCACGTGTGATGGCACAAGTAGTTACATATCCAACCCTTTGACTGTGATTTCTTCATTTAGGTTTTTATGGGACAATTAAAAACACAGGAAAAAGTCAAGATAGGGAGTGATGCAGCAAAACATTCTCAAGAAAAAGGTAACTTTTGAGGAAGGACTTGCAATCACTGGAGCCTTTCTTTGCCCTCTGATCCACAGCCCTGCCTCATCCAGGAAATCTGTCGCCTTTGATTTCCTTCCAGGGGCTGGTTTAAACTCTCTCCCTTGCACACACAAGGAGAGAGTGTCTCTCCAGCAAGAGTGTTTCTCTCTCCAGCAAGCTTCAGCTGCTTTCCATTTTTTTCCTCCTGCTGTGTGCATTCCCAGCCAGGTACCCAGCACACCTGTTCCCACCACCAGCAAGCAGCAGTGGGACAGGGAGGGGAGCCAGCACAGAGATCACACCCATTGCAGCTTCCTCCTAAAAACAGAGAAGAGAGTAGCACCTGTGAAACCAGAGTGTTCATAGATCTGCTGCCACAACTGACAGAGGGATGAATTGTGTTCTGCTTGTTGCTTTGTGTGCAGCTACACAGGACATCAAATTAAATGTCTGCCTGCAAGCAGACACACTTCTATAATGACCACCAAATCCAGGTAGGTGTGAGCCATGCTGGAGCACTGCAGAGAAGTGCAGACATACATGTGTGTGTAATAAGGAAATGTGCACCCCAACTTGTGCTTTTTTCCCCCCATCTTGCTTAGGAAGTAGAGGGGAAAGTGAAGAGCATATTAATTGCATATTTGCATATGGCAAGGATCCATGAATGCTGTGGTTTCAGTAAGCACCCTAATGCTATGTGGGGAATGACAGGGAAGCCACAGAGCTCAGCACTGCACTTATTATTCTTTCTGGGGTAAACTCGGGGCCCTTGGTTAGATTTAAATCAGCCTTGCAAACAAGGAGCGAGTGACAGACAAGGAAGGAGGAAAGACCTAGGAAAAGGAAAGTCTTGAATACAAGACACCAGACCCTAGGAACCTCCGTTCACGGAACCCCTTTAGCCTCCTGGGAATGTGGCTGAGCTGCCTGTGGCTATGTGTCTTTCTGCCAGTATGTTAGAAAGCAAAGCCTCCAAACAGTAAATGGGTAGTGTAACAAAATATGAGAACTGAAAACTCACCACTTTGGAAGAAACTGATATAGGAGGAAAAAATTCCTTGTAATTCCTTAATTTCTTCATGGTAAGCTAAGACTGTTCCTTTGCCTTGTCATACACAATCTCACCTTCCTGCAGTATACCTCAGAAAGAGCATGGGCTGGCAGTCTCCCTGGGGAATCAGAAAACTGGCCAACTGGGTGCAGAGTAACTTCAGAGTGAGGGCATCTCCTTCCGCAGTTTGTTAGCATTTGAAGACACTGTGTGAATGGGTAGCTGCAGGACAGCAGAAGAGGGTAGCCACCTCTGCTTCCTATGCACTACTGTTTATCTACTAGACTTTTAGCCTTCGTGGTTGCAAGACCTGATTGCAAAAGAGACCCAGGCAGACTTCACAGGGCTGGAGACAACCTAAAGAGTCATTCTTAGGGGGACGTATTGCCTCATTTCTCCTAACCATTTCCTACAACTCACATCTTTCCCTAGGAAGGATGAAGAGCTGCACGCTCTGACTGAATTTTGCCCCAACGAGATACCTTGCATCAAGGAGTGGGAAGCAAATGGCTTTGGTACAGGAGGCAGCTGAAGAGCTGCTGGAACAGGACTGGATGAGTCAGGGCAAGGGATGGCAACAACTCTGCTTCGACACACCATATAGAGTGCCATATAGAGTCAACTCCAAACCCCCAGTTATCCACATGAATGACTAGAGGGCAATCCATGCAGATTTGTGCCACTTGACCCCTCAAGCATGGTAGAGAAGTTGTACACTCACATCTTGGCTACATCCAACAGAGTCCGCCCTTGGTCAGAACCAAGCAGATACAGCACACACAGGTTGGTCAGGCAAGTGGGAGGAGGATGTTTCCTGTACTGCCAAGGGTTAAAAGCAAGGTTCAGATCCACAAGAAATCCTGTGAGGAGAAAAACACAACCCAGCAATTCAGGCATGTCTCACCCCCGTTAAAATGACATTGTTTCAGTGCTGTCTGCCTCACCCCTCAATGGTAATTACAGACTTTCACTACAGGAGGAAGAGAACACAGTGGAAGAAACCTTCATTACAGACATCTAGAGGAAAGCAACCCCAGTGTAATGTCTCAGGCATGTAGCCAGGATCAGCCACCAAAGCAAAACACATTTAGGACAAAAATAAAAGAGGGAGAAGTGTTAAGTGATTTGGGAAGATCAGAAGCCCACCAGGTTGGCTGCTGTACAGTGCTGGGTGTGGGGAGCACTTTGGAGGAACTGGAATGCTGCCCTGCTTTAAAGTGGTGCGGTTTGCATTTACATTCTTCCTTCCTTCCTCCTTCTCCGGGTGCTTGTTTTCCCTGATGTCTGCATGCGTCCCTTTGTCACCCCGGCAAACACTAGTGGGCTGGGAATGGATGGTTTTCCTAGGCTTCCTAGCTTGATGTTTGTCAAAAGGGCACATAGAGCTGTAGGTGTCCTTGGCTGACCCCCCTCTCCCTTTTGTACACCTAGCTTAAGATATACACTCAAGAACAGGCTTCTTGTATTCAAAGCTGGGGGCTCCTTCTCACCTTGTGTGTATTACAGGGGCCCAAAGTTTGAGTCTTGTTACAAAGGATGCAAGAGGGTTTTTCTTCCCAGTAGGTCATGCATCTGCTACAGCCCATGACCATTTCCTATTGCTGTGGTGCATCTGTCAGGGTTGGTGTTGACCTACCCTCAGATGGCTGACACCTCTGGCAAAAAAATGGTCTTATTCCTGCTGCTTTTTTCCCTCGTTCCAACTTTCTGTTGACAAGTGGCATAGGTCCAAGCTAAGTTGTTCTTTTTACCCCAGCACTGACATGTGTGAAACTGAGAACCACTATCATGGCATGGTAAACTCAGTGTTTGAGGGAGAGGTCACTTCAGTGACAAAATTTTCCTATAGAGCCCTTTTTTGTTGCTGGTGGTAACACCTTGTTCTTGCAGGATCTGGGGTTTGATGCTACATTAGAAAGTTCCTTCGAACCAATAGGCCTTGTCCCCAGGCAGCAAACAGCAGGAATGGGAGAGGACCAGGAGGAGAAAAATGTTCAGTCAGAGTGCTATTAAGATGTGTCTAGGGAATGGGCTGAATTTTAATTGTTCTTTCCTACTCAGTGAGTGAGCACAGGAAAAGATTTACCTTCTGGCCTTTCCATTTGGGCATGTTGACATTTCCAGGCGGCACTTTCCTCTGATGGGGAGGTTTGACGTCAGGTGGGCTGATTAAAGCCTGCAGTGCCTCTGACTCATTTGGCTACGTCCTGTGCAAGGGGATTTGTAATGTGTCTCTTGTCTTTCTTTCACTCGTTATGGTTGGTTTTAAATAAATAAAGCTAAGCTCAATTCACAACTTCAGGGAAGATGCAACTGGGCTCAGGCTCAAATACACATTGCCATGGCAACAGATGCTGTCAGGCACACACAGACGTGTCACTCTCAGCAGTGAACTCCCCTGCCCTCCTCTCCCTGCCCAAGCAGTGCACAGGGCTGGGGAAGGATGCAGGAAAGCCAGGTGAGACTGGCACCGTCCACACCACCTGGGCATGCAGTCATTCTTGGAAACTGGGCTCACTGCTCTCCCAGCCTCAGGAGAGCTCACCCGGGCCAGCCAACTGCCCTCTTGCTGAGCAAGAGCTACTTTGGGGGAAGCCCTGGTGAATGAAATTGCCCCTAGTATGACTTTCTCAACTTGCAAAATGGAGGGGAGGGACTACCTGGATCAACAAGACTCATACAGCTGCTGCCAAGTGTGGCATGCTCTTCATGCCTGGATCGAGATCTGAAATAAAGAAATAAAAATTATCAGCTGCCTTCCATAAGCCCCACTGAGCAAATCCCTCATGGTTGCTAGAGAGATGCCCAGCAAGGAAACAGAAGTGGGGAGAGATGTGGTTTCTGCAGCTGCCTGTGGGGTAGATAGGTTAGCCACAGCAAGGCAAGGCAGTAGAGTCCCTGGGTCCTCTGTCCCAGAGTACCTGTGTCTCCTTGACATACTGAGCAGGTCCCTTTGGTGCTGCTATTTCCTGTACAGCTTTTGATTCATCAAGAACTTGAGTACAGCAGCAGCCTAAAACATGAAGCATGAAACATGGCCAAAGGCAGCATCACTAAGAAAAAGGCTCTTTGATGTGCTCGAGAACTCCCTGCCCTTGGCTCTGCACCTGTGCATCTCTAATGTCCACTGATGATTATACAATCATCAAAGTTGGAAGAGACCTTTAAGATCTCCGGATCCTAATATTCACCCAGCAGCACCACGGTAACCCTTAAACCACTAAACCATATCACCCAGCACAGATCCAGATGCCTCTTAAACACCCTCAGGGATGGTGATTTCACCACCTCCCTGAGCAATCTATTCCAATGTCTGACCACCCTAACACGGAAAAATTTTTTTCTAATACTTAATCTGAATCTCCCCTGTCTCAACTTAAGGCCATTTCCTCTGGTTCTTTCACCTCAGGCATGGTAGAAAAAATCAGTCCCTCTACCTGGGCAGCACCTCAATGTCCTTTTTAAAGTGAGGGGCCCAAAACTGGATGCAGCACTAGAGGTGTGGCCTCACGAGTACTGAGTACAGAGAGGAGATCACTGCCCTAGTCCTGCTGGCTACACTATTCTTGATACAGGTCAGGATGCCATTGGCTTTCTTGGCCACCTGAACACACACTGGGTCATGTTCAGCCACTTCTGACCAGCACTCCCAGGCCCTTTTCTGCTGGGCAGTTTTCCAGCCACTCTTCCCCCAGCCTGTAGTGCTGCTTGGGGTTGTTGTGACCCAAGTGCAGGACCCGGCACCTCACCTTGTTGAACTTCATGCAGTTGTCCTCAGTCCACTGACTGAGCCTGTCCCGATCCCTCTGCAGAGCCTTCCTACCCTCAAGCAGATCAACACTCCCACACCACTTAGTGTTGTCTGCAAATTTACTGAGGGTGCCATCAATCCCAATGTCCAAGTCATAATAAAGTTGTTAAACAGAACCAGCCCCAAAACCGAGCCCTAGGGAGCACCGCTAGCAACCAGCTGCCAAATGGATTTAGCTCCATTCACCACAACTCCCTGGGCCTGGCCATGCAGCCAGTTCTTACCCATTGAAGAGACCACCCATCCAAGCCACGAGCAGCCAGTTTTTCTAGGAAAAGATGTGCTAGGAAAAGAGAAATGAGACATTCTGGTTTGTGTGGCAAACAGGGCTAACAGTGTTGCCAGATCTTCCTTTCTCCAAGTATCTCAGAACACTTAGCAGTTTTCTCAAAGCCTGGACACCTGAAGTCCTGGAAACGTCAAAACTCCTTGCCTTCCCTGCTCTTAGGTGACTTTGGACAGTTGCAGGGAACTGGCTGAAAATGCACCCTGCTGGCTCTGACATAGGCGGGCAAACCTAGTAAACCATCATTTACTGGTTTTAATTCTATTATTTTTAGATCACCCCCATTGAGTGTATTCTGAATTACAGTTTTTGGTTTGGCTTGTGGGCAAGCACAACGCACACAGGAAAGTGAGTGCTGTCCCACTGGCCTGAGCTGCACTAAGAGGCAGCATATATATACCCCATTGGACTTGTACAGGGGCACAAAGGGGCACAAAACAATTGAGCCGAGAATCCAGTCTTCCCAAATAGATCTCTAGGGCTGAGTAATGCTTTCTAGCTTATTCCTCATTTTGTAGGTTTAATGCTTCCCCATGTGGGTTGCCATGTCTTTTTTCTACCACAGATGACTTGACATTAACCTTACCTCCTACAGTCACTGCACCCAGCCACACTGGGTAAGTTAATAGCATTGGAAGAGTTTGAACTTGTGAAATGTTTCTATGACTGCATAGATTGAGCCACATTACCATGACAAATCACTGAGATCTGAGAAATCTAATTTACAACAGAAATTTCTTTGTTTTGTGTGTCTTTCCCAACTCAAATTCAAGTCAGAAAGTGTCTGGATTGTGCAGTAACTCTAATCTAGCAGAACTGTGGGTGTAAGAGAGATGAAAAACAATTGCTTGAGGTCTCCAGGGCTGGTCTACAATGACTCCAAACCCTAAATTCCTTATTCCTTCAACGTGGTTTAAAACGGCAATGGATCCTGGCAGAGCTGTGTAACCAGCACTTAAACAAAGGGGAGGCAGCAAGACCTCCTGAATCAGTGGCATCTGTTCTGGGAAGGGCTGGCCCAGAAACAGCCACAGCAAGAAGGTACTGAAACCCACTGTCTCCTCCTAGAAACAGAATTGAAGGTCAAAGTAAAGACCCCTGCAACCAGCACTGACCTCTGATTAAAAAGAAATCCTTTTATGCACAGACAGTGGTTTGAGGAAGGAAAATATTGAACCACAGTGAAATCTTGGAAAGTTCATGGCTGGGGACCTCGGAGTGGAAACACAAGTGGCATCAATTCAGGTAAAGCTCTATACCCCCAGCCACTGGCATCAATGTACAGGAGTACTCCCTCCTCTCAAATTTAGTTTCTTTCACAATAAAACTGATTTTTACGGTGCTTTTATCTGGGATAGTGTGAAAGTAACTCAGTCTTAGGAACAACAGAGATGAAAGTCTGCTTGGTGTCCCCAAGCCACCTCTGAAGCCAGGAAAATCATGGGTCTCTGTAAACAGTTGCTGTTTTGCCCCAGTATGGGAATTAGCATCATTATTTCCAAGTGATGGGGGCTGCCACTGTGTCTGCCAGAACGATAAACAAAACACTGTGGTGTGATACTCCTACCCCCTGTATTGTACTCTTAGGGCTAGCAGACACAGAGATATTTGGGCACTTAGCATGCTCACTTCTTCCTTTAAAATGCAGTAAAGGAAATACTGGTAAAATACATTATATGACTAGCCCACATAACTTATTGCTGTCACTTATAACTGAGAAGGAACTGCAAAGAAAGGAACTGATATTTATAGGGGTGAAAATATCCTTCTTTATTCCAAGGGCATGGCTTACGGTCTTATGAACCCTTTGCAGAATTCAGGTTTTCATAAAGTACCTGAAACAGGAGTTTGAAAATGGAGAACCATTAAAAAACCTCAGCACCATAAACTCCACATCAAACCAGAAATGTTCCTCATGAGCAAGTTAATATATAAATATACTTCACATCATATCTTTATTTCTGTGGAAGACCGTTTAAATTCCCAGTGCCTCCTGGCACAGACCAAGGGAGGCCGTGACCTGAGCAACAGCTGTAATGATCCCATCTCAGACAGAATATTTTGCAATATTCTACACAAATGTTAATTCTGGTGCCAGCAAGTAGTTTTGCCTGGTCTTTTGCTGCCTGGTCAATCCCATGTAAGTCACTCTTCCCTCACTGCAGGCTGCCGTCTTCTCCTTCTTGACCAGATACCCAGTGGATTATTTTTGTCTCAGATCACATAGTCCCAATGGTACAATTACACACTGACCTCAAAGACTTGCTTTTAAAATTACCCTTCTTTAGCAAACCCTCTGTCTAGTGGGTTGGGTGGTTTTCTTATTTTTTATTTTTATATCTAAATGGTTAAATAGTGGGTGTGGTTGGGGAGAGAGGAAAAGAAGAAAGAGAAACAAGCAGACAGAGCAAACAGTAGGGGAGACGGTTGTGAGGGTCACAAGTGCACTCAGGAGGGGTAAGTCCATGTGCTCCAAGGAGAAGACACTTGGCTTCCTCTCTTTCCTCAATAACATCTTCTCCTGGAAGGTCAGTTCTTCCTGTCAACAAACGTCATTTCACTATAGAGACAGTAACAGTCCCTCTTCCTCATAGCTACATCTAGGGACTTATTCTTGGGAACCACTACCTAAACCAGAGACCGAACAAGCAACTTTCAAATACGGCGTGAAACTTGGAATTTTCCTGTAAGTGCTCACAGATGTTAAACATTTTACAAACAGAAGAGACAGAAAAGCAACTCAGAAGGGTTCTGAAGGGCCTAGAGGCAAACAAGCCTAGGACAGGGATAGGCAATCATAATGGTAGAGATGTGTTAACAGTGAAACCCATGTAGGACAGGTGTCATTTGTCCATGTTGCTGTTCAGTTGACAGTTCCATCAAATTTTTGAAAGCCTTCACAGAATGCATGAAATCTCTTCAGGAGAGATGAGCATCTTCTTTGAGGATGACGATCTGGAGGGAGTAGGACGCCAGTCTGTCCTTGCAAGGAAAAAAAAGGGAAGCAACTCACAGGCTGGCAGGAGAAACTTCAAATATGCTGCAATTTCTCACATCCAGGGTGTGCACACTACTTTTTGAGTTTGCTACACAATAGGACTTTCCCCTCCACTCTATAAATAGCTTTAAAACCCATCTGAAATGGTTTTAAGGTTGACGGGAGCTGCAGTGAATTGGCTCCAAGTGATAAAAGGAGCTTTTGCTGGGCTGGTTGTGAAAGTTGGCCTTCTAATAGGGGCCTGTCACCTGGGCAGTGGCTGCTCTTCCAGTGTGCTCATAATGGTCTCCTTCATCCTTCACATTTTCAGGTGTGCACATCTATTCCACACTGTTCTGCATATCTTATTTTCTGTAGCCTTTTCCACACACTGGCTACGTCTCAGTCCTGACAGGATGAGCTCCCTTTGTGTCAAACCTCACCAACAAAAGGTTGTGTCTCAAGAGTAGTACTTGGAGACGAGGCCTGCAAACAGTGCCTTGATGTATTTGAGAAGAAGGCAACAGTCACTTGGGTGACTCTCGCTCTGCATGGGAATTTGATTGTTCAGGACAGGTGTGAACACCATCAGATTAGAAAAGATCTTTGGATGTTTGGTATAGTCCAAGTTCCAGCTGTTTGGGAAAAGACAGTCCTCTTCACTTTGTTCTTCTTGCAGCTCCCTTTGGACACAGAATCTTTTTCCCTTCCCCACTTACTACACCATTGCACTGGGGTGTTGGCCTGTGCTGTTGCACAGCTGGCTTCACCCACACCTGCAGTGACTGCATTTTATGGTAGGTGAACTGATTTTTGGTTTGGGGAGCAGTTTTTTGTCAATTTTGTGAAAAGTTTTTGAAGCCTGTGAAATTGAAATATACTTGATACCTTGCTGGAAAAGACAAGCAGCTGGTTAGCACAGCCCTGGCTGGGGCAGAAAGCAGTATCAGAGCTCCAGTTAAGTGATACCTATAAATGCTGGCAAGGGACACTGTGAGGATTAACAGGCATCTGTGTACTCACCACTTCTCTCATTTGGGTTTAAAAAGCCAAATCCACCTACCAACATTTGCTGAACAGAGGTTGTTTCATGAATGTCAGTCAGCAAGACATCAGTCAAAGGTCATTTTATTTGTCTATAAAATACAAAAAATCAAATTCCAAACTCTGCTCTTTTAATGAGCTCTGGTAAATTTGCTCCCTTTTACAGTCCTGGGGTCAATCAATTAGCAACTGCCTAAGGGAGAAACTTAATTAAGCTCAGATAACACAACAGAGGTTTCCCTTCCTTGCCCTCCCTCTGTACACATCCTCATTTACACATCTGGATAAAAGCTTCACTGCAAAGCCTGGAGAGAGCAATTGCTTCAAGCAGAGTCTCTGAGAGTACATCTGAGCTCCCAAAAAGCATTGCAAACTCTTGCATCATGCAGAGGCAGGAGAAGGCAAAGCAGCTAGGAAGCGAGAAGATCCACTCTGGCAAGCTGCTGCCACGGGGATAGGGTGTCACTGGGAACAACAAAAGGTGGTTTTACTGAGGAAACGTGGTGCCACGACTTATTAGTCTTCCAGCAAAAGCAGGAATCCTAGCGCTGCTCTGGTGGTGCTGCTCTTGCAGCAGGAGCGAGCCAGCCATTCAGGACTAGTCTGACAAATCTGGCTCCAGCTGCTCGACTTTATTAACGACAGAAGCCCTGGAGGGGTGGGATCCAGAGGCATCACAGCGATTTTTTTCCCCTTTCCTAAGCACAAAAGACAGAAGTGGAATGTAGCTGAGGAATGCTTCGCCCTTGGAAGGGATGTAATAAATCTCCTTGGATGTGATATTTGGTTTATTTTGTGGGAGTCATTCAAAAGGAAAATGCAGATTGTGGGGCTTAGTGCTCAGCCTATGCTGGCAAAGGATCCCTGACAAAGAATGTCCATTGGCAGGGAATTTCCTGACTTTGCAAGTGAGCAAACGCCTCTTTCTCAGTTGCTCTAAAAGCTGTTTTGTTATTATATAAAAGGTTCTATAAAGCAGACAGTGATCAGTTGTACTCCAGATTCACCAGAAGAAGGACAAATAATCATCATCCTTATTTGCAGGAGGAAGGATTTGTGCTATGCTCGAGAAAGTGCTTTTTCTCCAGGACGGTCCCCTGGGCCGCAGGGGGCTGCTGGGGAGGCTGCGGCATCCCAATTGCTGGAAGCATTTAGCGCCCACGTCACGCTCTAATCCCGGGTGACTCCACCTTGGAGAGGGGGGGATAGCGTCAGAGATCTCCTGAAGTCCCTGCCACACCTCCGGTGATTATTACTGTATGATTATTATTTAATAGCAGGAGTTGCCAGCTTTGGGATAGGGGCTTAAGGAGGATTATTCCTGTGCCTAAGGTCACTGGACCTAGGGATGAGTTAACAGGCAGAGGTCAGGGAAGAAGAAAACAGAAGGGTACTGATGTGCAGATAGATTGGATTTACTGCAGCAGTATGGCAAAGAAAAAGCCCAAAGGTGACTATGGACTCACCACAGAGCAAAATGACACCAGGCTTACTGACAGGGCTAGGCAGGGAGGAGGGTTCTCAGGTCTACAAGTGGACTCCAAGGGGAGGTCGTGAGGGAGGCCAGATGAATGGCTGTAAGCCACCTGCGAAGCCTAAACCACGTTTAAAGGGGACCTGAAAGGGAAGAGGAGCCAACCAGAGCTGTCTGCAGCAGCTCCACCGTTGAGAGAATCACCACAGTAGAAGGTAGTGGGGACAATCAGACATTAGTGGTATAGAAGCTGTTTTTCCATAGTAAATACTTAACTATTGCCACTGGTGGTAAACTTCCAGCCGTGAAAAGCCCAAAGCCCTTCCACCTGCCTATTTGGATGGAAGTGGGGTAGCCTGAGCAGGCAGAGCTTCCATTAGAACACTAGGACACCGGGGGAGAGATGGGAGTGTGGTCCCTACGCACACTCAGTGAACACTGGTGTCACTGATGGAGACCACAGTTCAGAGGGGACAGCCACCCAAGTCTTTGTCTTGTCACTCTGCTCATCCTCCAGAAATACAACTTTGCTCACTCCATCAGGTTAAAGGAGATTCCCCTTTCTCATCTGCTTATGAGAAGAGATTAAAGAGGATACCAGATGTTTGCTAAGATTTTGATTTCCTAGAAGAGAACATGATTGCAGCACTCAGTGGATGGATGAAGGCTTCCACAACAGATTGTAAGAGTCCTTCACGTTGATGTCCACCATTGTCACCTGCTGGAAATTACATGTGTTCAGTGTCTCCTGTCTTGTCAGGGAACACAAATATTTTCTGTGCTGCACCCTGTGTTTTCACATGGAGAGGAGGTGCCTGTGTGAAGCAAGTGACCTTACCAAGAAATTAGCACTCTTGGGTTATTACCAGGGCTGGACTGAGCACTTTGCTGCTGTTATCACTGCTATTGATTTTACATTTATAGAGAGCTGCAAATTTACACAGTGCTTAATAAACACAAAGTTTCCTGGACTGCAACTAGTATAGGAGAACTGGGAGGTGTTTTAAAAAAAAAAAAAAACAAACCCAAACAAACGCACAATGCAATTTTTAAGAAAAACAATTACATGAAATTTCTGTTATTTTTTCCACTACAGTCATAGACTGAAGATTAGGGGAGCTGTTGCCACACTCCCATACGGCCACACACACATCAAGACATTGCAAGAGCAAGCAGATCTAACACTTTCCCGGACAAAATGGCAATTTCTTACCATTTATCCCACTGATATCATCCAAAGTTTTGGACAGAGGGGTCTAAGTTGTGTTGGGTAAGAGTAAACCAGCAGAAGACCTTGGGTTCTACTCCTGCTGTGCCACTAAAAATTTCACCCAAGATTTCCAAAGATGCAATCATTTTCCTCCTGCAAGAGTGGGGCAAGAATCTCAGACCTAAGACTGCAAGAGTCTCAAACCGGGATACAACATGGGACATCGCTGGACTGAGGTATTTGTGAGCAGGAAAGTGATCGTTGAATTAATTCCCTCAGGCCACAGCACCATTATCATCACAAACGTTTTGACTGTGGACAAATTATTTGTTCGTCAGCTTAAAAAATTAAACCCTTTTGTCTTGTGGGTGTTTTAAAAATACGTTTTTTCTAAAGGAACCTCTGAGAGCAGAATTAACATCTCTTGTCACCTCCATCTTACATCTGAAAGTATCACTTTGTGTGACACTTTGTGGCAGAGAGACTCAAAAGAAGGAAAAGGAATAGCAAACAATCGCAGGGACAGGGAAATTGGAAGACGAAAGGGAAAAGTGGAAGTCATGCGGCCTTGACAAAAGGGAAAGGAGCACATGCTGAATCCAGATAATCTCTGAGGAATGAAATAGGTAGGTTGAACAATTTCTAAGTGAAAGCACTGGGTTAGGCTCCAGATCTGAGTCATCGCACATTGGTGATCAAAGGGGACTAGACAACAGGAAGTTTAAGCCCAGCATTTGGGAAGCACTCAGGTAAGTGGAAACAAATGCCTGAAGGTGATGTTTGAAGAAAAAAACCAAACAAACCAAACAAAAAAAATTCCCCAAACAAAAAAGGCTTTAAGTGCAGAGATGACATGTGGTACAGCATAAACTCTGGCAGGAAACCCTGTGAGATACATACTCCCGCCAAGAATTTGGGTTGTCTGCTGAGAGTTTTGTCTTCAGCCCCTCCCAAGGAGTTAAAATTCTGCCACTCTTCACTCACTGCTTTTGCTGCAAACCTGGCTGTGAATCAGGCGTACCGCTCACACAGTTTACCTTGGCAGGATGTGAATGTCTACTGCGGGCTACAGGGTGTGGACAAGTGTGCCCAGGCCTTTTTCTGCACAACTTCTCCATATTCTCTAGAGGCTGGCATGGATGAATGACCCAGCCTTGGAAAATATTATCGTCTCCCAGAGAACACTGTTTCTGAGCTGTACCCAAAGGAAGCCAGGCAGCACTCAGGGTAAAACTTAATAAGCAGCTGCGTGAAACTCCCTGGGCTCTACACATGTAGGGAAGCAGAAATCTCCGCTTTTGAGAAGTTCACCTGAGAACACTCCCTTACATCTTAGCCTTGACACTGGGCTTTCAGCCAGTACATGCCTATGTGCCATACACGGTGCCACCTAACAGATTTTTGGAGTGCTGGGCATGTGTGGATGTAGCATATTTATTTGTCTGCCTCTTCCACCAGGCTATCCCAGCTGTTAACAGCTTGATACTCTAAGGTCCCACAGCAGAATTTTCCAAGTACTGCTTCTAGTGAGAAGGACCCACACATCCAAACAAAGTTCTGCAAACACCTTTCCAGGTATCTTCTGAACCTCTCACGCAGAGGCCAAAGGCAGTCTGTCCAGTTCTATTATCCCACAGGGAATTGCTTATTGTTCTAAATATGAATTTTTCCTCTATACGCGCCTGCCTATCTTAGCAAAATCATCATGAGGGCTAAGCCGTGGTGGTTCTGCTGTGCACAATGTTATTGCAGAGTCCTTGCCAGTGCTCTTCACTGAAAATTTCAACTTTACTTTAACCCACCATAGCTCCATCAGTACATCCTAATGCATCTGCCAGGCAGAGATCATGTGATTCAATTTGGAGTTTTTCAACTCCATGGGCCAATAGATATCAGACTCTGTATACGAACATATACAAGTTATTTTCAGCTCGTCTGTGACATGCAATTCCACCCACCAGGCTTGCAGAGATATATAAATCATGGAGGTGTCTAAAATAACAGGCCCTGAGGAAACATCTGTCACCTCCTCAAGCTTGTGAGGGAGGAGGATGAAGCATTCAACTCCACAACTTACTGAATTTTCTTTTAGCTCTGAGAAAGCAGAGAGCAGCAAGTCTTTCTGACACAGCCCAGATGCCCTGGCAGTTGGGTATTCTCATCGACTTCACACTGCATTTTGACCTGTGAGCGTAACACAGACAATACTGAGATGCTCAGCAATTTGGATGACATTCGTGCCACCTCACCCTTATCATCAAAAGAAATGGATTGCTTCAAGTCTCTTTTGTTTCTGTGGGTTTTTTCCCTCAAATTGACTGGTGGTTGGCCCTTTGCACTCGATCTCTTAATCAAAGGAAAACAGAACTGGCTGTGTTGGAATCTACTGACAGCTGTTCTAGTCCTGAAACCTACCACCGCCTGTGCTGGTGAAGTATGTGGGCCAGAGCCTCGCCTATCCTACAGATACTCCCCTTTCTACTTGAAAAATCAGGAAAAGCTGTGGAAAAGCCGTGAAGTTGTTTATTTGCCCTCTCTCTGGCTCCTCCTTTTGAAGTGATCTGATCTTCTCTCTTGGACCTCAACCCCACTCACTCTTTGCTGCTCGTCTTAGTGGAGAAAACCGCAACGGAGCNCCGTGTCCGTGTCCGTGTCCGTGTTCTCGTCCTCATCCTTGACCATGCCCGTGCCCATGTCCGCGTCTGTGTTAGTGTCCGTGCCGTACTCTGTTCTTGCCTGTGCCAATGCCTCTGTGCCCGTGCCTTGTCCGTGTCTGTGCGTGTGGCCTTGTTGGTGGCGCGGCCCTGGCCGTGCTGTGCCCGTGGCTGTGCCCGTGGCATTTTGGCCGTGGCCATGGCCACGTCCGTGTCCTTGCCTGTGCCTGTGCTGTGGCCGTGGCCAAGTGCCTTTTTGCCCGTGGATGTGCTCATGGCTATAGACTTTTTGTCTTTGATATGTCCTTGTCCATTACTCTGCTGTGGCTGTGGCCATGACCATGGCCATGACAAGTGTCCTTGTCCGTAGCTGTGCTGCAGCCATGACTGTGCCGTGGTAGTGGCTGTGACCATAGCTTTGTTCATGCCGTGCCTATGTCCTCGTCTGTGCCTGTAATGTGTCTGGCCGTGGCCATGCAGTGGCTGTAGCCTTGTCTGTGCCTGCGGCCATGCTGTGTCCGTGCCTATGCCGTAGCTGTGGCCGTGCCAGTGTCTGCACCATATGCACCATGAGCGCTGAGCCAAGCCTCGAGGCTGAGGTTAGTTTTGTAGATAAACCTACACGATGGACCCACTGCCCAGGCCGTAAAAGGAGGGCTGACTATTCCCCTCTCCGATGTATTTCTCCCCCCACACTCTCGTCCAATTATTGGTGATTTTCCGGAAAGTTTGCGCAATCTTTCCTGTAAAACCCGCTGGTCTTTAACGTCATTTTAGTCATAAAAAACCCAAGCAGCAAAGAACCCAAAGCCGAGCCCCGGAACACGGTGGTTCCCGAGCCCCGGGGCGGTGATGCCGAGCGCCGGGCGGGCCCGGGCAGCCGCGGCACGCGGNCCCGGCTCACACCTTCGGGTGGGCTTCGCGCGGCGGGGCTGCAGAGCCGGCGTCGGGCCTGGGCAGCCCTTGTCTCGAGGTGCCCATTCCAGCGGAGAGGAGCTGCCTCCCCTCCATCCTTAAGCAAGGCCGTGGGAGAGAAGTCCTCGAATGGCTGCTCTGGCTAAGCAGCCACTTCTTCAGCTCCAGCTCAAAACTTACCGGTTTCACTAAGCCACCCAAGAGGGAAGCTTTCCTTGGGGGATGCAGAACAGGGGCAACACTAAAGCTGCCTCTTATAGGAGAGGTCATTGTGTAGGGGTTCCTGAATATCTCTGCATCACTGCAGTGATAGATGAGCACCAGCCTTGTCCAAATGCTAAAACAGGTCCAAGATATGAACACGGAGGAAGATTTTCAAGGAAGAGATAACTGAGAATGTAATTACCTGTCCAAGCCGACTATTTCCCTACTGAATAAAGCTGACTCTGTAACTTAGAAGAGCAGTTCGAATGTTAGAGCTGGTTTTCAGTGGCAGCCTGGCCTCTAAGTGGAATGTTGTGAGCAGCATGACATTGCATACCAACTGCAAATTTGCTGAGAGGCTGGGGAAAGACCCTCCACTGAGTCCTCAGAAGCCACGGCTATACTGGTGGGAGTTGCTAGCTGGCAGCTGGCTCCAGTCTGCCTCCACTGCCCTGGCAGCAAGGTGACCGTGCAGCGAGAAGTGCTGCTGCTCACTGTGCGTCAGTATGTTGATGGTGTCATGTCATCTGTTCCCTGCAGGAGCCTGGGTTTGCAGTGCAGAAGGATGGGGTAAGCGAGAAATTAATTCTTTCCACTTTTGCAGTCTTTTGACTTATGTTCGGAATTGCAGCAAACACCTACCTTTTGCAAAACCATGCAGTATTTAAAACAAAATCCAAACAAAGCTAGAAAACTAAAGTTCAGAGTTAACCCAGGTTAGCTCCCCAGCCTTGTAAAAAAGTAGGATTTATAAAGCATTCATAGTGCTTGGCTAAAGGGAAAATCCCATATTCAAGAAGTGATCAAAGTTGTATCAGATAGAGGATAATTAGCAGAACATGGGGAGTTGCACAGACATTAATGTTCTTGGTGACAGCAGACTGTGCTGTCAAACATACGTTTGACAAAGCGATGTAAAACGGTGGCAGATCACCTTAATCAGATGGATAGAAGAAGGAGCTGCATAAGGGCATCCTTACAGATTCTTCACACGTGCAAGAGCTGATTGCCAGTGCCATTGCTGTGTCAGTATCTTTAATGTTTTATCTTTGATGTTGGCTCAGCACACTCTAGGACCTGCAGTCTCTGCATAGAAGTAGCTCTTTAGGCTGCCTTGGGTTCCCAAGCTGTCTCCAGGTCATGCAGAGGAAAGAACATCCGTAGAAACAGAAGTGGATATTAGTGGAAGATCTATAAAGTGATGCCAACTTATGAAAAATATGCAGGAAGCATGGTAGTGAAGCTGAACACACTGTGTATTGAATTTGGTAAGAAACTACACAGAAAATTGTCTGTATATAATCTAGGAAATATAAAGAATTATAAAATGCGTGTAAGAGATGAGCTGTCTGCTCCAGAGAGAGCATGGACAGATCTTTCCCAGCCACAAGGCACTGCAGAGTCTGCAGAGAAGTGCAGCAAGTGGAGCATCAGACATGGAAGACTTCAGTATGAAGTCCAAATCATGGACACCGGAGCTGACAATGATAGAAACAGGAAGCTGCTCAGGAGCACCTTATCCTGGGACAGTTCACCAATCATCCTATTCCTTTTAACAGATATTCCATGGGCAGTTTCTCAGTTGTAGTGCATGCTTACTTAAAGGGGGAAATACCTGGATCATTGATAAGTTCTTCAGGAGATGGCAACTAAGTTCAAAAAATTACAAACAAATAGACAATTTGTTTATAGAACAGATTAGACAATTAGAACAAAGACACAGATTCCAGTGAGCTTCTGGTGACTGCAGATTTTGATTTGGTTAAAAAGTAGTTAGAATCAGAGTCTGGAGAAATATATCCCTGGAAGGTTGTTTGGGGTTGTTTTTTTGCCCACAACAGTGCCCAATTACTGTTTCTGATACAATAATCTACTTTAATAAGCAAATTCCCTCAGACAGCAGTTGGCCCTAATATATCTCTCTTCTTTTCCCATGTCCTTGGCCACATATTGCTTGCTGTGCTAAGTGCTAAATGGCTCTTGGAAAGTGCTAAGAGGGTGTTGTGAAAGGGCTAAGCCGAGTTTCACAAACAACTGCCTGTACAGAGAAATAGTCCTATTGATAGGTGGAACCAGGAGCACCTGGCTGAAGACCCTTGTTTTGGCAAGATTGGAGAACTGAACGTCATGGTTGCCTTAAGATATTTTAAATGAGACCTTTTTATCTTGTGGAAGTGAAGGTTTCTTTGACCCTAACTGAAATGAAACCACTGAATGCTTTGTCAGAAATATTTGACAAGACCTGTATGTTCCTGCTAATCAGGTCAAGTTCATCCTTTCTGCCTGCTCCACCAGCAGCCACCTCAGCCATCAGTCTTGGCACTTGGTAATTCTCAGAACTGAAAACAGTTCCTGGAACATGATGGAAAGGAAGGCCCTGATGTGAACTTGTCTTCTGAAGCCCCAGACAAAGTCAGGAAGAATCCCAAAGTATCCACACTCCAAAGAGGCACTGACTTGACAATGCCTGTTCAGACATTTCCCAGCTAATCATCATTGTCTGGCCATTGGCAGAAAGAAAAAAATGGGCTGACGTATTTTATTTTCTCCAACAAATGGCATCATGTTGGGGCCACCAAAAAGCATTACCCAGCCTATAAACTGCAATCTACAAGTAGAGAAGAAGCTCCACCATAAAAGAATCCCCTTACTGGCAAGAATGTTTCAAGAAAGGGGCACAGATGGGGTCTTTCAAGTGAAGCAGTTTCCTTGGTGAACCATCTCAGTTTGAGGTTACAGCTTGTTTGTCTTCGTAAGTGTTGGAAGATGTGGGTCTTGCCCTGTGTGTGCATGAGTTGGGATCACAAGATACCCCTTTGCACTGTTAGTCACTGTCACTTGGGGCATCTCTGTGACACTGGGCTGTCACACATGGATTTACTCCAGGGAGTGCTGACATGGACTGGCTTCCAGCCCGAGTAAGCAAACACCCTGTGACTAATCGGTAAAGTTACTTATTTTAACTCTAACCCAAAAGATTTGCAAAAAACAACCCCTTCTTTAGTTAGCAATTATTTGGTTTATTTTATGGAATGCTTCAGATACTATGAATTTCTGTATAAAATAGATGTATCATGAACATTGAGGGGTGCCTTGATAATCGTTTTGATTTTGTAATTAGATTTTTGCAATTACTGCAGGTTAGATGCTAGTACATTTAAATCAGTCCAATACTGGGGTTTTATACTAACAACACATTTTGAAAGCACATGCTTCCCTTAAGTAGCATAGCATCTGTAACTGTTTTACTGAGCTATTTGGGTTTAGAAATGTGTTTATTATGAAAAATGCCACAGAGCCTGTTATGTCCTACGTAGTGTTTGCCATGTAATCTATTTATAAGGCAAGCTATTTATAAGGAAAGTCATTCATAAAGAAAGTTAGTTAGAGTTATTTATAAGGAAAAGCTAGGCTCATCTCATTTTATAGTTGGAGATGTTGTGGCACAAGGAGAGGTGAAAAGTTTCCTCAGTGTCATGCAGCAAGTCCAATTAGTCTCAACTCCCACTACCTGCCCATCCATCCCTCTGCCTGCTTAGCCATGGTGCTCTTTGTTCCTCTCCACCCCACTCCACAGTGAACAGGATAGTTCAGTTTTCTCACATCCTTCCAGCTATGGTCTATTGCAGGGGACACAGCTCCCTAAGTAATGATGGATCTCCGTGGAGCTTCTCAACTTCCCAACTTTTACAAGAATCCTGTGTTTCTTGATCGCTTTTTAAGACTAATATATATCTGCTAATCCCAGTTCATCCAAAAGAAAGGAAATATTAGTCACTAGATTTGGCTAGTGGGGGTTGGCAAACCCGTATTTTTCACTTAGCATTAGCTTGGCTTTTCTTCTCCTGGTTGAAAAACAGGGTAAAAAACTCTGGGTTTCAGAATTTTTCTGCGTTTTTTGTTTTATTGTTTCCTCAATGAAATTTAAAGCTTTGGTATTTGAAGAAAGTGCAGCCAGCTCTAGAGAAAACTGAAAACATGGAGGCAAATATTGTCAATTTTTTTCCCATTTTAATCACAACAGAGATCAGTAGCTACTGAAACAAAAACTGTCCACATGGATACAGGCAGACAAGCAGGGACTGCTTGCACTGACAAGAACTTAGGCACTTTATATTGCCTCCTGGAAGCCTCACAGGATCTCCTCACCAGGATGTTTAGAAATGGCTCAATGGGAAAGGCCAGGGACATAATTCATGGCCTTTTACTGTCAGCTGCCACAGGATTTCTCCATAACTTGGTAGGTAGGAGGAATTTGCTGTGCTTTCACTGTCAAATTAAATGTTGGCATCTGAGGGCTTTACATCAGAATAAGTAATTTTGTCTTCATTTCTGGGATGGCATAATTCAGCCATGGCCACCCTGAGCAGGTGCCTTGAGCTTGTTTCCATCTGCATCCTACATTTGCTGCCCACTGTCAGGCCTGATCTCACCTACGCATCCCTGGATGAAGTTGGTCACACAACTTCACAGGTGCACAGCACTGTGCATGGCCACCTCTGTAGCTCTATGACTTCACACCCTTATGCCTAAATGACAGGGATTTTCAGATCTTCTTAGGGTCTCTGTTTTGAAGCAGAAATCTTTATTTATCCCACTCTCAGCAGTGAGTGAGAAGCCAATGGTTACTGTATTGTTCTCTAGTCCTGCCCATCTTAAACAAAACTCCTTAATCTTCCAAAGCCTCTTCTCAGGTTTGCTGCTGGGCTGTGAAACCCTCCATTTGTGTCTGTCATTCCCCCAGCCAGGAAGAGCAAACTGGTCATCTCCTGCATTGTGCACCCAGCACCCCACATTAACTCAGCCTTTTTTTGGAACAGCATCATACTGTTGACTTCAGTTCATGGCTGACACCCCGAGCTGCTTTTCTGCAGTACTGCTGCCTGGCCACTTAGTCCCCATTTTCTCTTTGTGCTTTTGATTTCTTCCTCTTAAGTGTAGCACTTTGCACTTTTCTTTACTGAGTCGTTGATTTTCTCCAATTTAGCAACATCATTTTGAATTCTCAGTCCATCCGCCAAACTGTTTGCATCCTCTCCCAGCTAGATGATGTCTGCAGATTTTATGAGTACTCTTTATTCCCTCGTCACAGGTTGTTAATGAAAATACTGCATAAAATGGATTCCACACAGATGTTGGAAGAATCCCATTTGAAAATTCCTCTAAGTCTGACAGAGAACAGTAGATAACTGGGTTTTAAAGCTGTTTTTTTAACCAGTCAGGCACCTACTCAATGGGAATTTTCATCTAAACTGTATTTTCTTTGTTTTCTTAGGAGAATGTTGTGTGGAATGGTGTTCAAACTTTGTAAGAATCAAGATGAATGACAACTTTTACTTCCCCCTTACCTGCAAAGAAAGGTGTGAAGGGCCCATGCTGACCTAAGCAGAGAAAGGTATTTTTCTACAAGCTTGAACTGCTTTATCAGTTTCCAATCTTCAGTTTCAATTGCTGCAATTTTGTGTGTAGCCACAGCCTGAGTAATTTCTCCAGTATCTCCGTGATTAAAGCTCATTCAAAATTCCAGCAAGCTTCAATAAAACATTTTCCTCCCTTGCTACAACAATATATAGTCAAAGATCAGGGGTTTTTTTATAATTCCAAATTCAGCAAGGGAGAAGTTGGCACTAATACACACATAGCAGCAAAAAATGCCTTTGCAAAACCACAAAGATGTAGGTAGATTCTTGAAGACATTTCCTACTTTGTAAAATCCACATTCAAGAAAGCATGCTGATGTGTGCTAATAGCTGTGTATCCCCTCAGTCTAATGATTTTAATTTATGTACTGTTCTGTACTACTATGAAGTTCCTGATGCAATCAGTATCAATGCAAGAAAGTAAAGCTGTTCTTGCAGATGACTTACAAATACTCATTAGCCATCAGATGTTACATGAGACAAGCATTTGCTATATCCTCATTATACTATGCAATTTTTTGTGCTGTCTATTGGTCATCTCTGTGCTTAATATCCTCCATCACTCCAGTATCTAAGCAACTTGATCCCACATACATGTGGGTTAAATAGTGGCCCACCTCTCAGAGATCAGAGACCCATTTTTATTTAGTACTTTATCTGAAGGAATGAATGGTTATGATTCTGTAATATTGGAAGTGACTAATCCAGTGTTGTAAATGGGATAAAGGGAAATGGCATGTATTTTGAGAACAAACAGTAATCATTGACACAGTAATTTGCATCCCTGGATGTTCTAATAATGACTAAGTATCACTTCCCCTTGTTTGCATAAGGAAGAGGAGGCAGAGAAATCCAGTGATTTGGCTAGTGCACTACCAGCAAGCCACTGGAAAAGAGAAGATCTGGATGCAGATCACTTTTCTTGCACTTCGTTTTTCTGTTCTCTGCTACATGATTGAAATATGGCATTGCAACAGGTGTGATCCCTTCAGGTGCTAAAATCTATGTAAGGGCTTCCCTAGTTCATGTCAAAAATAGTCAACAAGAGTTGGTCAAGACTGTGCTGGATTTGAGCAACATGGGGCGTAGTGCTTTGCCTTCAGAAGAGCTGGTGTGGATGGGTGGCTTGGAATTCCTGATAATTTACATATATTAAGTGCCAGCAGCCTCAATCTGTGCTGTCTTGCTGATGGAACTAACAGATTTGTGCTGCCAAAGGAAACTTGCTGCTCTTCAGAAACTGATTGCAAAGGACCAAAGTATATTCAGCGACCCTTCTGCTTCACAACCAACCTACATGGATTTGAAGGGAGGGTACTCACTACAAGTGGATCCTAAGGGCACATTTGTACAGTGAGCAGCTGTGACAAACATTTCTAGAAAGACATCCCCCTGAAGTCAGAACCACTGCATCAGAGGCATGGAGCATTGCAAGCTGAAAAGCAAATATGTTCAATGTCTTAATTTTTAGAAAAAAATTAAGCACCTGAAGTATGATTGGCTTTGTACTAAATAAAGAGAGTGCAAAATATCATCAGTAGGACTGGTGACAGCATTCTGAATTGTCTTTGAATTTCACACTGGCTGCATACCACAGGACAAGGGTAAATAGCAGTTAATACAACCTTTACTTAGCGTCTCCTGACAAATATAAAGGGTGAGGCGGTCTCACACTGACATATGGTCAGGTAAAGGCAAGATGTACCAAGAAAAGGTAATTCCTCTTTATCATAACTATTTATTTTCATGTGGTTTGGGTCCAAAGAGACGAGCAAAATTGGTAGAACTTACAGACTTCACAGTCCAAGAATACGATAATCTTTAACAAGGGTCTGCCTAGCACTTTTCTCCAGTTAACATAGCTAAACATGGGAATTAGACTTTAGTAAACACATGAGGTAGGAGTTATTTGGAACAGCATAGGATTCAGTTACGAGAAGCAAAGGGCAGAAGAGCAGAATATCTAGCTGCTTGATATATCTCAGGCCAAAGAGAAGGACCAGTGCTGGCGAGGGCCAGGCTTTCTTGCCAGAGTGGCCATGCTGGCTCACCTGTGGGCAAGCAATTTCACAGAATTGGGAAGGTTGGAAGGGACTGCTGGAGGTGATCTAGTCCAACTTTCCTGCTCAAGCAGGCTACCCAAGAGCACCTTACTCATAATGGCGTCCAGATAGCTTTCCAGTATCTCTGGGAGACTCCACAACCTCTCTGGGGAACCTGTTACAATGCTTGGTCACCCACATGGTAAAGTTATTTCTCATGTTCATGGAACTTCCTGTGTTTCAGTCTCTGCCTGTTGCCTCTTGTTCTATTGCTCGGCACCACTGAGCAGAGCCTGGCTGCATCTTCTTGACACTCTCCCTTCTGATACTGATAGACATTGATGAGGTCCCTCTCTCAGCTGTCTCTTCTTGAAGCTGAACAGGCCCAGCTCTCTCAGCCTGTGCTTGTCAGAGAGATGCTCCAGTCCCTTAAACACCTTCGTTGCCCTCCGCTGGACACGCTCTAGTAGTTCCATGCCTCACTTGTACTGAGGAGCCGAGAACTGGACCCGGAGCTCTAGGTGAAGCCTCATCAGGGCTGGGTAGAGTAGGATCACCTCTCAACCTGCTGGCAATGCTCTTCCTGATGCCCCCCGATACCACCGGCGTTCATGGTCACAAAGACACTGCTGGCGTATGGACAGATCCTGTTCACCAGGACCCGCAGCTCCTTCTCCACAGAGCAGTGTTCCAGCAGGTCAGACCATATCATCTTACCAGCAGGTAATCTTCATGTGTTTCAGGTTTGGTGGGAAAAAAGTCCCGTAAAACCTCAACCAATTATCAACCCCCAGCCTGATACCCACCTGACAGCTTTGCAGGTATGCTCCTCCTTCTCTTTGACTTTGCCTTACAGCAGAAGTGCTGCCGGGGGTTGCGAGGTCTCTTGTGCGCAAATAAACCTGCTGTGCTGTGTGATTGGCATCCTTTGGGCACCACTGCAATAAAGATGAAGGAATATTTGTTTACATTTGAGTAGGAGATCAGAAACTCGGTGATTCTGACTCATTGCCACAGTGCTAGATAACTAAGAACAGCCTTATCTTTTCTGCTGGGTTTTCCAGCTGTTTTATTTTTTTTTTTCTCTCCCCCTACCATGTCTGGGAGATTTGTGACTCTTAGTTCTTCTCTCTGGTTTTGCCTCCCTGGTCTCATTTCCCTTCTTTTACTTTCTTCCTACACACTTCACTTCTTCAGCTTTCCCTGTGGTTTGTTCTTCTCAGTTTCTCATTTTAAGTCCTTCTTTTCAGGCTTGTCACCCTCACAGGCTATCTCAAGCTGGTTTTCCCAGAAACAGAGTGAGAGTTGGAGACTTTTGGGCTGGAGAGGGGCACTAGAAGGAAGAGAAATATGTGAGCCAGGGAAGTTGCAAGAGAGCAAGGAAGAGGATGAAGGAAAAGGAAGGCAGGAAGGGACACTCACTGGGATACAGGCACCAAAAAGAAGAGGAAATAAAAATGTCAAGGAAGGAGGGGGGAAAGAGATGGGAAGCTAGGGAAGCATGTACACAAGAGCAAGGGGAAGCAGAAGGGTGTGAGAGAATATGCATTAGGAGATGGGAGAGAAGGGAGATTTCATGGAGGAGAGTAATTAAAGGCAGAAATATTGTTGCACTTAGGTCTGAAGGGAAAGATGGGGGGAAAAAGGAATGAAAGACCTTTAGTATCATGAAGTCCAGCCATCAACCTAGAACCACAACCATGTTCACCATTAAATCATGCCGTCAAGTGTTAGATCCACGTGTTTTTAGAACACTTCTGGAGATGGTGACTTCGCCACTTCCCTGGGCAGTCTGTTCCAATGCTTTACAGCTATTTCAGTGGAAGTTTTTTGTCTCACATCCAATCTAAACCTTCCCTGGTGCAAATTGAGGCTATTTTCTCTTGTCCTATCACTTTTTACCTGGGAGAAAAGGCCGACCCTCACCTCACTATAACCTTCTTTCAGGTAGTTGTAGAGCATGATAAAGCTACTCCTGAGCCTTCTTTTCTCCAGGCTAAACACCCCCATCTCCCTCAGCGTTCCTCATCAACTTGTGCTCCAGACCCTTCACCAGCTCTGTTACCCTTCTCTGGACTTGCTCCAGTGCTACAATGTCTTTCTTGTAGTGAGGGGCCCAGAACTGAATATAGTATCAGAGCTCTAAAGGAAGAAGCCGGTTAGGAATGACAGTGCCTCACCATGACATTTTCTGAACCTCACTGTAGCTTGCAAGCCCTCACCTTGCTCTCCAGCAGAGGAACTAATGCAACACCAGCCACTCTCTTGGCTTTGACCTCTAGTTTGCCATACTCAAGAATGCTGCTCAGGCCCGTTTACCACCCCTTGGCTAAACCCCACAAAGCCTGGGTGTAGACACAGAAAGCCCTTACAAATTTGGACTTGAATATTTTCCTATGCAGTTTTCCCACCAACTGTATAGAGGTTGCCAGAAGTACTGTTTGGAGCAGGGGTTTCACAGGGGATGAAGGCATAATGGATCTTCACAAATTAAGAAGCCAGGGACACAGGGGAGATGGTGCTCAGCACCATATGTGTCTTGCAGCTAAGTTGCAAGGTACCCTTCCAGATCCAGATACCCAGAGACCTCCAAGCTCTGCCCTTCTGATATCCATCATATCCAAGTATCCTGGCAGCACCACGGAGGTGCCCTTGGACAAATTCTCCTCCACAAACTGAAGTTCTCTAGTCCCTTCAGTATCATACAGTCCTGCATTGCAAAAACTGATGTTCCTTAAGCTAACTCCCCATGCAGATAGTTGTATCCTTAACATCAGTACTGGCATATTGAGGCCAATGGACTCAGATCCAGAGGTCCCTGAATGCTGAGTGCCCCCTATGTGCCTCTCACAGAATCAATGCTCTGCAGTGAATCTGAGGCATCCTGTCAATGCCAAACTGAGATGTCTCACATCACCCCAAAAGGAGGCTTAAGGGACACTTCTGAATTGTGGCAGTCTGAGGTGTTTTTCTTGAAGCATCATGCATCTCCCTGGGACTGAGTAGCCTCAGCTGGCCCCAAAAGAAGGATCTCAGTCCCCTTTTAATTTAGATGATCTGTCCACACTTTAAAACGCAAAGGAATCTCAGCCTTCAAATTACTTGTGGAGCACTCCAAATGCAGGTGTACCACCCAAGCACCACCCTGTTCCAGTCCACACACTGCTGAGTTATCCTAGATCCTCATAGATTAAAGTATCACAGGGACCTTTCTCACCCCACACCACTTGGAGTCTCCCTCAAAGTGATCCAACTAGAGATGGTCCCATCTGAAGTCGACAGAATGGAGCTTCCTGCATGCACTGTGGCAATGCGAGAAGAAGCTTTGGCAATGTGGAAAGTTGGCATTGTGGAGGACTCATTACTGTTCAGTTTCTTCTCCCAGGTGAAGATAAGGCCCATATCTGAATAATCCTAATGATGCACATTCTGTGCTGAGCACAGGCTTATCCCCCCCCTGCAGATGTTAATCCCACATTTGCGGGTGGCAGGAGCAGAAAGACAGGTGCGTGTTTTCTCTCTGCATGCAGATTCAGACTGAGCTAAGGGCTGGAGTTTAATCAGTATCATTAATACTGATGCTGTATATTAAGTTTCTATGGATGGAAATAGTCAGTCTTTTCCTTAACTGTGCCAAAAAATGTGTATAGTGCCAAATCATCCTCATCTCAATCAGATGTCGATGCTGCTGTATGGTGGTCAGCATTGTACATTTGGGTCAATACTACCTTGCAGTGGAAAATCCCCCCCACTTCCTACCATGAGTATCATTCCTATCATGAGTACCACGCCTGTATCATTTCAAAGCACATCTATGGGCCATCTGTATCTTGAGCCAGAGGGTGCAAAATGATGCTATTGTTTATCTGATTATACCATTTTAGCCTCACCATTGAAACAAAGAAGAAGCCTCTAAGTTTTTCAGTTGCATAGCAGAGAAGCAGGACAGACTGGCCTCAGGGGCAGATTCCCCACCAAGCAGTTCACTCCCTCAACCAAAAGTGAGAGACACAATTAACTAACAAGCCAAAAATCGGGGGAAAAAAAAATCTCTGCTGCTCCTGCAGCTGCCTGATAGTGAAAGGAAGCCATATCGATGACAGAAGGAGATAATCCACTGACAGCTGGTTATGCTAGTAAAGATAAATAAACACAAGCTATTTTATCCTCTCTAAGGACTCCATGGTAGAAGGGGACTAGCTACCTATCCCTTGGCATTTTACAAATAGCAGAAAAACATTTGTTTCTGGGGAATCATTAATTTCTTTCAGTTCTAGGTGAAAGTAGAATTGATGAGGGGTATGGTGGTCAGGAAATGGTTTTATGTATTTTGACATTTTCCTTGAATATTTCTCTACATCTGTAGAGAAAGCATTTCTTCTCCATGAGGGCATGTAGAGTTTGAGGTCTCTCATTTTATCCATCAAGGTTAATATCCAGTCTTCTCATCTTTGCCAGGAGGCATTCCTGAAAGGATTTTAAACTTTTGAGTGAATTCCCCAGAAGTATCCATTGACATAATTATTCTCTGGACCTCTAAGTTCAGTTTTGTTCATACTGGAGTTCTAGAAAGCTCCAAGTATCCCATGCAAGCAAGACAAGACACGGTTCATATGAAACTAGGGAGTTAAAAATATATTTTGCCAAATCTCAATATTATATTTAGTAGTGCTGTTGTTGCCATGGTCTAAGGATAAAAAGGGCAAGTTGTGAAGGTAATATATATATATTATGAAATCAACCAGTATTGCTGAAAAACACCAGCAAGCTTCTAGGCACACCAGCCTTTCCTTAGGTCCAAACTGGAAGCTTCAAATTTCATACAGATATTTGTAAATAGAACTTCATTGTTGTGTAACATGCATTGCTTTGTCTCTGAAGTGCTGTGCATAGGACATTTCACCTTCAGATGTTCCCTCAGGAATGAGGGATCTGCTGCTCTTCTAAATTTATATGGTTCAGGGAGAAAGGTTTGGAAAGAGCAGTGACTTTTCAGCAAACCAGTCCCTGCAGCTCACCCGTGGCCATCCTTTTTCTCTTGTGCACCTCAACAGAACCAGTGGTACTTCATACACATTCACCAAGCCATTTACAGACAGATGTGCTCATGCTTGGAAATAAACTCTCAAGACTCTGATGCTTTCTGAACTCTTCCCTCTTCTTTCTCTT